>VICI01002576.1:0-16067 GCA_019593645.1 Akabosia matsudoensis
GTGATTCGTTGGATTCATGCAATTACAACTCAACCTAATAAACATCCGCATCAGCCATCTAAATCAGTATATTCATCAATCGTCAAATGATGACGATAAGTGCAAAACAGACGGACGGACAAACATGTCCAAATCATTACTTGCTGAGAAAGCTCAGCTTCGTAATAAAAGTTACAGGTTTCGATTTCGATTCATGTTTCGATTCAAATGACTATCAAAAACTTCGCAATTTCGGGGCCTTTCCAGTAAGAGATTTTTAGTTCTGGGATTTACGATCCAGGAAGTACGAATGTGTATCCTGTTGTAAGAGGACATTGACATTACGGCAATGTAAGCTGTTTCACCGACATTCCGTAGTTCATTTTGTTATATACCGTCTGCTGCTCGTATATACCACGTCAAAACACAAAAAGAAGTGTTTCTTGAATGCAAAATGTCACCTTGTAAAACGAATGCTTAATTAAAATGTTGAATTGGTTTAGGACTTAGGAGTGCTTATACCACCCACATTCGTCCTTTATTACGTAGTAAACAAGCAAAATGACATGTCATACATAATAGAGCTCTAAATACACTGATTTAAATTACAAGGTCCTGTTACAATCTTCACGTATGATGTATGAATATTTAAGAGTCTCTAGAAAACTAATTGGTCTAGTAAAAATTTAGTTGGTCTTCATAATAACGACGAATTTAAAGCTAGCCTTCGAATCTGATTGCACTGCCAATTTCGGCTAGGGAGGACAGTATAGGTGACTAATGACAGATTAAAAGCTTCCACTCAGCAAGCACTATGATAGTTAATCTATGAGCCGGAGTGTTACTCCACGACAAATTCTGCATTTAGGGGACAGAGTAGTTACATTGATTTTTCGGGGAAACACAAAGCATAATAACATTCATCTGACTGCAAATTTGTAAAAACTTGTTATTGTTATTAGTAATAATCACCGGGATTCAGTACACAGTATAGCTATCGAAAACAAAGCGCAAGGTAGGGAAATTCCCAGAGCTGAAGTAAACGACGGGTGAACAGAAACACGCATAATTTTGTACGTCATTATAGCTCCTAAAATACCGTGCCTGTACAGAGTAGGTGAAAACTAAGAAATCATATCAAAAGCAATCTCACTAGCAAAAAAATCATCTTTTCATTAATCCTTCATGTTTTCCTGCTTAAAAAGTGGGAAAGACATCAGCTAAATTTGCCCCTGGGCATCCAATTTCATGGTGAATTATGAAACAAACGTGAAGTCACAATGAGTTTGCAAAAAAAGAAAATTTGACAAACAATGTCAAGGTATATGCATCGCTAACAATGAGCAAGAGATTGTTGAATGGGTGAATGTTTTTGTCCAGGTGCTGTATGGAATACCGTGTCGAATCTTAAATATGTGTTTATTTATGGATCATATGAGACAAACGAGGGTAGTTATCTCCAGAACCCATATTTACTGACTATAAAGCACCAGCGAATATCATAATTTGCAATGAAATTTGATTTATAGAGTTGTTAAAAGTAATCACATATTTCGAAGGGACATTGGTAAAGTCCTTATCCGAAGGATAATAACTGAAAGCAGTGGCTGTGCAATACGATGGTAAGCATTTGCGGTTCCTTTGAAAGTTAGTTCATTCGTTTACCCGAGGTTTCATTGTTTGCGAAATGATCCCAAGCACAACTTGGTCAACTCTCTCAACCCTGGCTATCGTATAGATATACTTTGAAACAAAATCAAAACTAAGACACTCAAAAGCAGGAGTCTCATAAGTCGTATTTCGATATACTAGAAAGAAATGTAGGAAAATGAAATTTCGAGAGTAGTATATCGAATGTAGGAAATTATTTGCATAAAGAAATAATTATCTTTTTCAACTAGGCATGGAGTAAAAAACCCCAAAAATTCATCGTCCAACTGTCATCCTTTTGTTTTACGTGTACACAGGATTTTGTTTTTATTTTTGCTAATCATCTCTTTTGTTATTGTGAGACTATTTCCATTCAAGCATTTTGGTATCTAAAAAAGAGTCAGGTAAATCATCAATTAATATTTCTTAGTTTGTTTGTAAATAGCATCATTTGTGGTCTATTTCTATAATAGTTAGTTTCGTAGAATCACTGAAAACGCCTTTCTATTAGTATCAGTAGACAAAAACAGAGTATACTCATGCAAACTAACTATTTGGTTTCATGACTTCTGCGAAGATCACTGTGTTACGTAGTCATTTGCAAGGCAAGAAAACCCATTTGTGCATATTGTATTTATACAATTTTTTTGCTCTTGCCCTTTGTTAAAAAATAAAACGATAGGTTTCTCAGTCTAATCATTATCAACTGCATGATCATTTAAGATGTATCTGAAACCTAATATGAAAAACGTGTGCATATATTTTCTATAATCATGGCTCACTGCACGATGAGACGGAGCTTTTTTGCTTTTACTTTTAACAATTGCTTGAGTCATGACAAAAATAGATTGAAACAAAGTAGGCACATCTAGACAGATACACAACTTCTTAGGAATTATGAGTCCTGCATCACCAATCAATCCCAGCCCAGAAACCTTCCAGTATGAATCCTACTAAAGCATAAAACTATATAAAAGAGACAAAGTATCTGCAAGTATGTAATCATGGCCTGCATACGAAGCCTACGTCGTTTCTATTCTGCCGCTTCGCTGATGGAATCAATGGGTGCAAAAAATCGCCCGTAAAAAATATGCTTTTGTACCACCTCATAATATAAAATGGAAAAGATGAAGACATTTTTTTAACCATTACATATGTTTTATAAATACTTCATCAAGTCGAGATTTTTTTATGGTCAACTGTGATACATTTTGTAGCACGTAAATAGCATGGAGAAATATAAGCGGAACGTATAATCAGACTGCTATATAATTTTGCCTGCGAAACTCATGAACAAAGCTCATAAATGGTTATTCAGATATAAATGCAAGAGATATTTGCACTTATTTTAGGAATCTCGACCAATTCGGCAATACAAAAGCGCGAGCCTTAGACATTCTTAGTTGAAGAATGACTTGGCTTCATGGATGGGACTAATAGGTAGATAGCTTCCTTATAAGCCTAGTGCTGATGAAACATATTTCAAAAAGGAAGATTCATGTACCTTTGTTTACTATTGCATAAATTTGTTATGTAACGCAGTTTGTGTGTGATTTGCGATCGGTCTAGATTAATCGTGAGGTTGTTTATACATAAACAGGAAACTGCACAAGACGTGCGCAAGTATTTTGCACAAAAAACTGATATTCTCAGACATTTTTGCAGCGAAGGTGTGCAACGCATTTAAACTTAAAGCCCACCTGCTGGGTTGTGCGAACCATGTTGAACGTCAGGTTTCTTCTTCCATAGACAAGAAGCGTTTACAGTAATTATATCATGAAACGCATCTATGTGGATGGCTGGTTAAGTGTGGATACTTCTTAAATTAAAAGTGGAAAAATCAGTGTGCAGTGAGTGGGTGGTACCACTCCGACTTCAGGTGTTAATGTTTACTTAATCTGCTGTGACAGTCGCTATCCCGGCTAGAACTGCAAACTGATGTGAACATTTTAAATCAATAGGTTTCTAGCCACAGTTTCCAAATTATTTAGCTGTTTGATATGCTATTTTTGTTTTATAGTAAAAACTGATATAGTGCAGCGCATGACAAGTTTTACAATTGTGGCACGTGTGGGTGTAAAATCAGTGTGTGATATACAAAATCGGCTTTATTTTGTTAGATGTGTCAACCAAAACCATAAACATTTCGAAAATAAAGCTTAGTCAGATTTCCTAGTGTCCAATAAAACGGGTTGCGCACTAAAAGTTTCATAAACGTGAAAGAATTTCATAAAACCGAATGGAAATGTGTTAATTGCGCTGGCTTAGAAATCAAAATGAGTACGCTAACAAAACACAACTGCAGTAGTAAAAAAAACGTTTATCGCAAGAGTAATTTCCTAGGATTATACATTGGTCAGTAAAAATTGGACAGCTTCAAAGAGGCAGCGAGTATCCAACGTAAACCCGATTACCGTGAGATGCAGTGAATGTCATGGGCAAACAATCAATCACTTGTGCTTAGATGCAACAGGCCGTGTTTGTTTTCGTGATAATGACGATTAATAATGCTGATGATGACACACCTGTAGTTTGTACGTTTAAGCACAAAGGTGCATAATAATTCATCGAAAATTCTATAAAAGCTATTGTTTCTACAAAGATTCATGTTTCGTCGCCAGCACTGGTAGTGATTTGAACCAGAGTAAACACCAAAGAGAATAAATGAAATCATATTTGTTTGCTGTAATCATTCTAGATTCCGATGTTGCCAGAATACCGATACAATAGTATGACTATAAACGTTTGAACTCACAAAATTTATGAGCAATAGTGGAGCCCACAAAGACAAATTAATGTTTTCCAATGTTTGCTCAACAAATTCAAAGGCGGAAAGCATTTTGTACATTCGTTTTTCGATATGAGTAACGTATTTAAAAATACGACGTGGTTATCGTGAATCTAATTCTGCTACATAAAAATATTGGATTTGAAAATACGAGCAGTTTCCACATATGGATCATCAGTTGATCACCAAGCATCACTTGTCTCAAGATCAAGTTCCTGTTTTTCAGACAAAATCCATTCAACGGGTTTTTTCGAGGAAAATCCTGGTGTTCATGGTTCATCGAGACAGCAAGAGCACACTGCTGCTCCTATAGCCAGCATGATAGCTCTGCCAATCTCCAACGTGTTTAGCTTTTATATGTAAAAACTTTTTTTTTGCAAAAATAGAAATGCTTCCTGAGGGGAGGTTCGGATGATTTGCAGACGCACAAAGGCAACACTCTTCTGCCCATGGCTGATTATTATTGAACCTGTTTTCTCGTTGATAAGTTTCAGTGTATAGCCAACCAGAACAATATTCTTACTATATTTTGTAGAGGTCTGGGAGTCTTCATGCAAAAAACCGTCCCCTCATATATGAGCGGAAACTTAGCGCATTTAAAAGAATTTCTACCTGTTTTCCGCCAGTTATTTCACACGATCCTTTAACTTGAGCTAGTGCATACTTGATTGGAATTAAAAGCAGAAAAATTGTCCCACAACATGTGAATCTGTTGGAAGAAGTTTTTTACGTAAGAACTTAGTGACCCATACAAACTCGCAACGTGTGTAAATAATCTAGTCAGTTCTGGTTTGAAGGCAAAAAGTCCGTTTTAAATCCATGCAATTAAACATATTCAGTGAATATTCCAGTATTACAACTTTCTTAAGGTATAGCTTAGTGTTTACGATCCGTTACGGGGCGGCAATATAATGGTCAGGAACAACCGTAACCAAATTCATGATGGGGAGTATCATCATCAAAGTAATGGAGGACGACGACACTCCAGCCCTGAAAGTCAGTACGGCTCGGGCAATGTAGAAAATGAGGATACACGTGCCAGTCCGGTTTTCAACAACGGCCATGATAAGCAAGAAACAGAAAAGACTGAATCAGATTTACGAGATCTTCACCTACGAGGCGAATCCCAAAGAGAAAGGCAAGTAAAAACTCCAGTTAGCAGAACAACAAACGGTGGAAATGTAGCATTTTTTGCCATGAACCTAAAAGAGGTTAAGACTGAAAACAATATGCTCCTGGGGAAGGCAAGTGATCACACTGGAAACGCGTTGCAATCTACACTGAACTTCAAACCAAAACGACCCCTATCGAGGTCCACTAACCAATCCAAGTCCAGTGAATCCGATCAAATCGGAGTGGATTGTGAGGACGTTGAAAATTCAAGTAGTCGTGGATGTAGTAGCCTTGATATAGATGACGACCAGTCGGATTTAAGCTCGGATTACGGAATGAATATGGAACGTTCGGAGAAGTCTATTAGTGATATAACACCTTCGCCCTCGCCAGAGCTTGAACTCCCGAAAATCAGAGGTCCATCGCCTATTCCATTAACGACAACACTTTCAGCGGAGATTGGTACTACGCGGAAAAGAGTTGACAGCAGCCATTCACATGGGTCAAGCATGTGTCACGATAATCTAGCATTTATCGCTGAAGAGAGCGAGCCTGAGGATGGAGGGAAAGACGATAGCCCTGATACTTCAGCACCCAACGATAAACCAGAATGCAATAGAAAAAACACAAAAAGGACTATTTCAACCGAGAAGGTTCCGTCATCGACTCTTTGTCGGATTGATACTGCTTTAAGCATTGAAAACGCCCAACGTGTGATGTTGAGAGACTTTCGCAAAGAAATTTTGCTCTCGGTAGATCATCATGATGGGATCTCTTCGAGTACTTTCATGAGAATATGCAAACGAAAGGTGGGTAAGAGATAGTATGCCTCGCTAATTTTAGTCATAATATATCAAGCTGCGCATAGTTTATGGTTTCGAAAAAATTGGCTGGAAGGTATTGCTATGAAAAGCTTCAGAAAATTATCATAGCAAAATTAGATTGGGTCATGCAAATGGGAAAGATGTCGTCACATGAAAGTTGGTGTTGTATTGAAATCTTCTTACATGGTTTCAAAACATTCAGCTCAGGGTGGGACAAGATACATTTTGGGGATTTTTTGCATGATGAAGTATCAATTTTTGTGTCCAAACTCGAGGCAATTAATCATCATATTGCCATTTTCCGTGATAATTAGGATCTAAATAACTACCGAGGTGCCTACAATCAGACTTTTAAAAATGATACCAATACATGGCATAAAAGGGCCAAAAGGAGATTGAAATAGGTATGGCGTTGCTTGATGCATACACTTTAGTAAGTATGATAAATGAAAAATATTCAACATATAGTTTATAAACGTCATATAACAACAACTGTAATTCTATGCTCGCATTGTTTACATCTATGATCTGCGAATGCTCTATATCGTAAGACGATGCTATCGATGCTATCATACGCGTCATGAGTAGAAGGAAAGGTAACGATAATCAATGTTGTAACAAGTTGGATTTGGAAATTTTTTAAAACATTATTTCCATGTGTTTTCATCCATACTTAAGCGTCCTTTGTAGTCTCCTTCAGTTAATCCAAATATTATTGTGTGGTTATATGAAAGTTTATTGCGGTATGAATTTGTACTGTTTCATCCGAACACACATATTGTGGATTTAATTAAATCTCATGTTTACGGTATATAGTTCCAAAAACTAGCCTTGACATACAGAAACTTCATACAATTTTCAGGTGCCTATGTGCAGTACTGCAACTGCGAGGCGCTTAACATTCATATAATTCCATCAATATGTTCTTTCTGATTGCATAGCAAGGTATATTAGTCAGTACAGGTTAAGAATTGACTAGGTCCGGGTACGATTAAAATCACGTGTGATAAAGCCATCCATTGCGCATAACACAAATACATTGATTAAAAATATGAGTGGAGCATAAGCATTTTGCGTAGCTGCTCTTCATTTATGGTCATAGCAGTATTTTTGATGATTTTCATGTTGGAAGTTTTCAATAAAAAATATATCTAACATACTCTTGCTATAAACGCACTGTCATCTTCGACTCGATATTGACTTAGAATTGTACAAAAAATGTCTCGTTTCAAGCTGAATGTCTGTTATATAAAATGGAACGTGTGTAGTCTGTTGAGCTATATCAAGAGAACGTGTTTGCACTCTCAAACGGTCAAGCTGGCCAGGGAGTGTAATCACGGAACTCTTTTTTTTTATGACTTTACTCCTGCTAGTAAAGCTGAACAAGTGGTTCAATAAATACTTGATATTAAAACCAATTCAGTGACATAGCAGAGGAGTATCGGTAAAACTGACGTGTTTTCGGTGGCTAGTTTTTTGCTCACCTATTCTAAACTCTGGTTCTTGTAAGTTGAAACCAATATGAAACTGTTTTTTATGGTATGTATTTTGACTATTGGAAAAGGCGTTTCCATTTTCATATCTGATTTGGTTACATTTCAACTCTTTAGGTACATTGTCAATGTTTCAATCAGGCGACAGCAGAAAGGGGAAAAATTTTTCTAGATGTGAGCTTCGATATATTTTGATTCGTGACAAAAGTCCAGGCTAAATACATGAATTTCCTCAAGCAAAGCGAATAAAATAAATAACTCATCGGTAAACAAAGGTGTGGGTTGTAAATTAGAATGAAAATGGGTCTTTTGTCTTTGTCTACCACACAGTAGAAACACACACGTAGGCAATATGCTCACTTGCCAATTCACAGGCAAAAGTAAACACCAAAATAAAACCTATTATTAGTTTGCAGACATGTTACAAGGCTAATATGAATAAGAGCAATCGAATCACTCCAATTATAATACAGCTTTATCAATGCATGTCAAAATATTCTACAAACTCACGCACTGCTGATATCATCAGCAATTGGTTCCGTTTTCATGTGTACTACTACCTTCAATTAAAAAAGCTTGATCGACATAACTATTTGTTTCTAAACCTTTTTCAGACAACAAAGGTCCTTAACATCAACTTGCACACGTTTCTAATGTAGAGGACACGTAACCGCAGTTTTAATACGCGTGGTTCCTGTAATTTGCGTTTCATTGATGCTTACCACAAACTACCATCCATATCCATCACTATCTTACAAGCGCCCATGCTAGTTTTAATTTAAAAAGAAGTATAATGCAAACACAAAGACATGATTGCCGGTGTTTATTTTAATTTGATTTGCCTGACACAGCTGGATGTCCTAAATCAATTCGACTTCATTTATTAGCCTATTTTCTGACATTATCAATAACCAACTTGATTTACTGTTTGATCATAATCGGTATCAATGTCAGAATATACATTTTTTGGCAAAATGTGGAGTTACGGGAAGTTTCGGCATTTTCTTCGAAAAGCTGGTGACATCGAGAATTATTATCGTCATGAACAAACATTTCAGCGCGAACTTTCTGTGCTTAGAAAATGTAACGATACACAAAGCACCATAATCTACCATATCTATACAAATAATTTAACCAAACACACAAGCTGGAATCCATTCAGTACTATTCGCTATACCAGGTTAAACTTTCTGTGCTTAGAAAATGTAACGATACACAAAGCACCATAATCTACCATATCTATACAAATAATTTAACCAAACACACAAGCTGGAATCCATTCAGTACTATTCGCTATATCAGGTTAAACAATGGAGGAATTAATTATTTTCCATTATCGATAAAAAAATAATTTGGTTGTGGGCAGAATCATTGCGTAAAACAGAGGCCTAAAATGCGGCTGGATACATCAACCGGGCATATAACTATTATTTTGCGATTAGCAAAAGAAACCGGTGGTCATTCACAATGTATGCAAATTTGTAGTTAATTAAACAAAATATGGACGATGTACGCACACATCTTACTACTAAACTAGAGAAATAGTTTGAAGGCCGTTGGCAGTAGAACATACATAATTGAATAACAACAACTTTCACCCACGCAATGAAATCGGGTAAAAAAACTGTTCGTTTCACACTGCTGAAAGAAGATTTCGATGAAATACACGACGACGACACGGTACGCAATAAGGTGTTTGCACTCGCACTATGCACGTTTTTAAAAAAATCTAAGCGGCACAACGCAAAACTCGTCCCGATAACAATTAACCGTGAATTCGTTTTAATTAAAGCCAAAAAACGTAAAAACTTATGAATATGATTGTACTCCTCCAGGAACTCCTCCAAAAACTCTTTGACCTGTTCGACTTGAAGAAAGAAAAGCAATTGAACCAGCATGAATGGATTGAGTTTCTCAAATTGCGGCTCATCGGAAAAGGTGCTCACCGGTAAGACATTAAAGTTGATGATTTTTATTGGCATACTCACTTGGAATGTTGTAAAATATGTTATCGCAAACAACACATGAAAAATTGGAAGCACATAATTCCGAGAGGGAATGGATTATTCACATATTCATACAGCAAAACTATGAGCGGCTTGCGAAACGGAGAGACTATATAGTGCTGTCGTCTGATTTGCATTGAAATATACGCTTAACATTCGATGCATGTAAATTACAAATTAAAACGATTTAAATCACAACTTAATTATAGACTTTGATTGTACATACCACTTTACACCTGCTTCAGCTTCTGCAACAATTTGAAATCAATTTTTGTTTTTAAGTTCTAGCGCAGTACACAATAGAAAACAAAATTCTCAGAAAGAAACAAAAAAAGCCTCGTAACAAGCAAGGAGCCTGTATTTGCAATTTAACGTGATTACCTGCACTGCATACCTATCTTTAGCGATTAGTTTTCTGATTTACACGTGAGCGAAAAAACGTTGGATCTTAAAAACATGTTAATCATACAAGTTTTTTACACCATGTCAGGAAAAAGGACTACAAATTGGTTTCGTTTGGTTCGAAGAGATCACTGGACAAGTACCAGAAAACGACTTGAACGCACGTTTTTCATAAAAATCAATCCCTATAACTGGCCATTTCCTTTGTATGTTTAACATGATCAACTCCATACTATTCTCTAAGCATCGACAACAAATACTTTATATACCTTTGTATAGTAAAGGCTGGTTGTATTTATGAACTTCAATTACTAATAGTAGTCCATACACACGATTTTCGAAATTTCAAGGTAAGACTAGATGTGAAAGAAGCAAAAAACAAGTTGATGGTTGTACCATAAGGAGTTTTTTTTCAATAGAGCAAATCTGAATTTGGTTTTTACCTAGGTAAGATTCAGTCGATTGAAAAAAGCAATAAATAATAGATTTCGGACCACGGATGAAGTTTGGTCCGACCTTATATCACCACCCATTGCTAATCGTTTCAGTTCATGTAAAATTTGGCCAGAAATTTTGTTTGCAAATTCTGTATAGGATTCAGTTGTGTTCTATCGTGAGAAAGAGTTCAGTGTTATCAAATCTTTCTGGAACTATACACACAGAGAAACCTTATAAATTTTGAAGAAAGAAATGTTTGAAAACAGGAACACGCCGCCAACCCCTCCGTGGGGATTTGTGCAATTTGTAATTTTCCGTTCGGACATATTTTGTAAATAATCGTTCTGCTGTTCCTTGCATTTTACAGAGAGGATCGGCGTGTCGACTTCGTGGAGCTCGTGGAGTCGGTTACGTATGCAGTGTGCGGGGATGACAATGTGGATTTTGAAAAATTCCGAACTATTTTTGGAGATAAAAATGTAAGTTATTTTTAGACTGTGCGTAAACGCGAACATGTGTACAAAAGATAAGAACAAAGAGAATGAGAGAAAATGTTCCTTCCTGCTGGATACGACAAACGCACAAAAACGACGCTGCGTGAAGTGTTAAATGATATGAGGATGGGCCATGGGGTGCTGAGTCTGCAGGAAGGGAAAAAATGTGAGGGTGGAACAGAATGAATGACAGTATTTTTCCATGAATAGTCAGTCATAAAAGAAAAGTGTGATTGTGCATGTGCACATTGAAAAAGTTTAAAGAAATTTTTAAAAAGTTTTCCTTTTGTTTCATCTCTGTTTGTATATTGATCATAAATGAAGGTGTTGACGAAGTTTTTCCGGTTGATTGATCGTGACAGTGATGCTGTGGTCACTGCTGAACAAATTATGGAGTTTATTTCGCAGCTGAGCAGCAGCAGGTAATATTCACAGGTTATCATTAGTCATCAGTCGTTATCTAGGATTGATTTCAAAGCGTGATTTCTTCGTATTTGTAGGTCGACCAGTAGACTTACGAAAGAGAACATTTTATTTCTGGAGAACCTTTTTCGAGAAATCGTCGGAGATGGAAATGAAATTAGAAAGGAGGACTTCAAAAGAATCATCCCGACGAAAAATGTATGGCCATTTTAATTTATTCAGAAGAGGTATTCCATACCTACGTTGAACAAAATGGAATGTTTATTAAATTTTTATGAAACGCTTTCAGGAGTTCTTTGTCGACCGAGTGTTTGATATCTTTGATGAAGATGGCTCTGGTGCCATATCTCTGCACGAGTTTCTCGATGCTATGCATCAATTTGCGGGGCAGGATGCGGATGACAAAATTCGATTTCTCTTTAAAGTTTATGATGTTGACGGCGACGGGGTAATTCGATGCGAAGAACTGGGAAAAGTTATCAGGGCTTGTTTGGCAGAAAACGGGATGAAGTTTAGCGATACTCAGACCGGTAAGTAACAATTTGTAACATTGTTAAAAATGTATGTGCGCTTCTCCCATTATGACTATCAAATATACGCATTGTTTTTTATTGCAGACGAATTGACACGAGCATTATTTGACGATGCAGACGTTGATGGTAAAGGTGAACTTACATTCGAAGCCCTCAAAGCACAGTTGAAGCGACATCCTGGTTTATTGGAAAATATGTCCATCATGTAAATAATTGCATTTCTGCATATGAATTGATGTGAACAAGCTTTCTCGCATCAATAACTTTGAATAATTTTAGGCTTGACCAATGGCTGGTGCCTCCAGAGAAGCCTCAGAAGGGTGCCTCCGTTATGAACTGGCTTAAGGATATGAAACCACACCAACTGACTATCCGATACATGAAAAACAATTACGTTTACCTTATTTGGCGTGTTATATTCTTCGTTGCAAACATTGCTCTGTTTTCTACTCGTTGTTGGCGATTTCATGAAAAGAATCCTAATGCATCCACATACCTTGTGTTGGCAAGAGGCGCAGGTATTTTCATAAACTTTTAATATGAAAGATTTTATTTTTATTAATGACACAACTTCTGCACCTTCAACCATATTATAAACATCTATTGCCTTTGCAGGTCAATGTTTGAACTTCAATTGTACGCTCATCGTAGTCGTGATGTTACGTCAGTGCCTCACGTTTTTAAGGTCACGAGGAGCATCAGCATTTCTCCCTATCGATCAGCATATCAAGTTTCATAAAACGACTGGAATATTAATCTTTTTCTTCGGAGTGCTACATACTGTCATGCATCTCATTAATATATGTACGTTCACTATTACTCACTCAATATACTTGATAAAATGATGCAAAAATGCAAAATACTTATACTCGTATTGTTCCATGAAATTTTCAGATGTAGGACTCATGCCTTCTCAAGAAATCAATTCGGGAAACTGGACCTACATGCAATTTTTGTTCGACCCTCATACATCTAACGGTGACGGTCTACTCCGACTTGGATTGATTCCCGGATATGCTTTCAACAGTGGAGTTGTCCTCATGATTGTCCTTACAATCATGGTTATTGGCTCTATGCCATTTGTTAGGCGTGGAGGTTCCTTTGAGGTAAGCACTTTTTTTGCCGTATTATAATTTCACATAACGTAAAGTATCCCAACACTCAAGCGATTTGATTTGAATTTAGTGGTTTTACTGGACTCACTTGCTGTATGTAGTGTTCTGGATTCTTCTGATTATCCATGCACCAAACTTTTGGAAATGGTTTATTGTACCTGGCATAATTTTTGTAATCGAACAGGTACACCTGTCAATTTATCGTAGTTTAAACATAGTTGTAAAAAATCCAGGCGTGTGGTTTCTTCGTGTATTTCATGTATCGATATTGTCCCCTAGGCTCTGAGGTACTACAATTGGAAAATGGGAAGAGGTCGAACTTGCGTCAGCTCTGGGATTTTACTTCCTTCGAAAGTTACTCATCTTGTCATACGACGACCAGCCAATTTTTTCTTCCATCCTGGCGATTATGTGTTTGTGCGAATCCCAAAAATTGCCAAGTTCGAATGGCATCCGTTCACTATAAGCAGTGCCCCAGAACAGGAAGGTACGTGTTCCAACCACAAATAATATTTTGATGCTGTATCCAACTTTCTTCGAGAGTTTATATCTGGATGTGCTGTTCTCTTACCAGACGCTATATGGCTGCACATCCGAGCTTGTGGGGAATGGACCAATCGCCTATACGAATACTTTGAAAAGGAGCAAGAAAAACTGAAATCTTATAGCGACAATGTCGCTCGCAAACGGGATAACTACAAGTCCATAACATCCTCCACCAAGGACGCAAAAACGTACTTACTCCACTTTAATTGGAATCCTGCAAAAACATTATTATTTCGAAGGCATCCAAATTTTTTCCCTCTNGCTCGCAAACGGGATAACTACAAGTCCATAACATCCTCCACCAAGGACGCAAAAACGTACTTACTCCACTTTAATTGGAATCCTGCAAAAACATTATTATTTCGAAGGCATCCAAATTTTTTCCCTCTTTACCGTAATTCATTTTTCAGGGAACACGGATTTGAGTTAGTGCCATCCGGAGAGGATCAACGGAAACGCCATCCAACTGTTGGTACTGCTGACTCAATACAGTCAGTTGATCCTACAAGCTCCAATTCCGCCATGAATGATAGATCCAGCAATGGTATGAGACAGTTACAAATCGAACCAAGTCATTTTTTTATTATTGCTCCTTTTTTGTTGGCCGATTTTTTGCAAAAAACAGCTATCGCATATTTTATAAACGGCAAACATTTTTTGTAGCTACAGAGGTGTGCAGCTCGGTGGAAACAGTAAACGAATGTGATGTGATGCTGCGTAAGAACGTGCCAGTAGTTCTCAGAACCCAGAAACCAAGGCTCACATCAACAAAATCACTTCCAAACGTACATGACCGAATGAAAAAACGTGAAACGAAAATGCAGTAAGTGCTACTCCTTATGAAATTTAGTAACAAAAGGCTGGAGAGCAAAATCTCTTTTGTTTGTTGGTTATATGAAAAAGTACATGTAATATTGACAAAATGAATCATTTTGACACATAAAGAGTCTACAACGCTGTACCACAGTTTCAACGCTCATTGTCCGTTAACGAAATGGAGAACAAGGAGGGTCCACGAACAAAAGCCAGGCAAACGAGTAGCATTAGCAGTGTACGTGCTCGTCGAACCACTGCGGCGAGTTTCAAATATATGCGGAACAAACCAACCGTGATTGCCCTAAAAACACCAAGTTATGAAGAGAACCAGGATGAAATGTGCATTACAACTTCGGCCACTGGGGTTATTGGAGGGCGAGACCAGAAATTCGCTGAAGAAGGGAGACTTGGAAATAACAACGGGGAAATGGATCCACAGTTGGACTCGGAAGGCAACGAATTGCATCCCATTTTGGGAACCACTAACACCAAACACGGATCCTTAGCTATTGGACGGCCTTTAGAGGTAGGCTCTAAACTCAATCGGTGTGGTATCGAGAGTGCTAAAATGAAATGAAAATTTTATCGAAAAATATGAATTACTAGCATTATTACAGCAGAAAAAAAATGTACCAAATTCGCCGGCAACTTTGTTGACACTATCCATAATAGGTTGTATATGTATTCATAGTATAATGTCGAATTGCTCATTTAGATTTACTTGGATGGGCCTTATGGAGCTCCGTCAAGTCATATTTTCCGTGCGGAACATGCTGTTCTGATTGCCACAGGAATTGGGGTTACTCCATTCGCAAGTATACTTCAGTCCATCATGCACCGATAATTGGGCGTCCAGGATTTGTTGTCCGAATTGTGACTTTGCATGGTGTGGAGAAGTGCCTCAGTCTGTTCTGAATTTGAGAAAGGTAGAGTCCCCATTTCCTTATTCTCGATTTTGCAACGAAAAATTATTTTGTCATCAAGCTTAGTAGTTGTTCACCTATTTCAAGCAGAAAAGAATATGTTGCCACATTCCAGTGTTTGAAAAGAGGACGTGAACTGTAAAAATGCCTCACAGTATGTAGTTCGAGAATTTATTGAATTTCTTTTCCACATGTATGAAGTTGTCCATACCTTGCTTTTTCTAAATTCAAACAGTCCACATTACTTCCGGTCGATTCCCTGCTGCGCGTTTCCTTTTCCTTGCATACATATTCTGCTCAAGTTAACCTTCTAACTGTTTTATTGAGAAATCATGCAGAGTAATGTTGCAAACAAAATTGCCAGTGGTGAAAGTCAATGAGAGCAACTTTAAATACTTGCCTTCTCTATTTTCACCCCTACTTTCTTTAAAAGATTTTGTGTATGATATTATTTTTAATATCGGACATTGTCCCCCAACGGAATGGCTGTATAAATTGATTTTTTGTTTATTTTTGTAATATTC
>VICI01002577.1:0-16064 GCA_019593645.1 Akabosia matsudoensis
TTGCAGATATTTTTTGAGCAATAATTTTCCGTAAAAATTTAAAATCCCTTCACTTAGTTAACATCCTAAAGCTAGTAGCAATTCTTGACAACTGACAGATTTACTGATATTACATATACCTCGTTTTAAATTTAATTTTAGATCACCTCCGGCAAGAAAACAGACTCGCATGGTAAAGATTAATGAAATAGTAAAATACTGCGGAACATCAGGTCAATAAATCTGCGAAACATGCATCCTGAATATCATTCTTCTGTCTCAACTGTTAACGTTGGGTACTTGGATCATCCTTGTTCACCTTCTTCTCAGTGCCTTTGTCCAATATGTAAGTCGTAGGAAAGAAAGGTCCTACGTACGATAAGGTTTCGCCAGTAACATTAATGTACCGCAGAGCCCGAAGACCCTCAAACGTAGCCTTACGGTTCCGGAAATTTGCTGGTACCAGTCCCAGGGTTTCATAAAATGGTGCCGCAAAATGTTTTCCATCGGATCTGACGTTCATTCTTCCGTACAAACAAAAACTTAGGATCGCTTCGCATACAAGAACATCCTGAAGATTTCCTAAAATATAAACACATAATAATAAAAATAACCAGAGGGAAAATGATTACTGACTAAAAAGGAGCATCGTTGTTACATACAACCCTACAATAAACTGAATGCTTACTGAAATTCGGGATCAAACTTAAACGAATAGGTTCATTTGCACGTCTCATAAGGGCATCTTCTATGATAGGTTCCATTGTTTTGAGCGCAACCATCATTGTTGTCTTCGCCTGATAAGCCATGTCAGACAGTGGAAACTCTGCAATCTTGGACATAACGTTTTGCTCCGGATATTCCTCTAGAAATTTGTAGTAAATCGTTCGCAATATCGCCTCGTTAGATACCAAACGTGGAGAGTTGGGAGTGTACCGCATGATTGCTGTCAAATTCACTCCAAACCAACCGTCACTAGTGGTTCTGGATTGGGTAAGGTCTTGCAATTCAGTGCATAATTCAATTGAACAATCCAACATCTCCATAATTTCGCTCAGCTCCATTGGTTTAACACCATCACTGACATCATCACATTTCACTCCTCGAAATGCAGTCAATGACTGCTGAAGATTGGGTTTCCCCCAAAACATTCCTAATTTAGGGCCATATTCCGCCGACATAAAAATATCCGCATGAAATTGTGCAAAGTGTGAGCGAACACCAGCAACGTTTACAGTTGTAGCATCATCAGGCTGTTTTGTGAAATCAACGTCAAAACTTCCGTGACCACCGGTTAAAAAATTGTAAAATTCTGTTATTTTACCAGGGTAGCATCCAATTACTGATGAGGCTTTCCAGAGTAGGCACTTGTCCGTCTTCGTAAACCTATAGGTCAAGTCAACAATAACTTGATCGGCATATGCAAGCTTGAAGGGTTTAAAGCGATCGGTTTTTATTCCATTTTCAGAAGTTTCATCCATAAATTCCATGTCCCTAATGATTAGTACTGAGGAAAGTCCATAAGTCTCCAATTCACCATTGAAAAGGTCTCGAAACAAGTCTCCAACTATGCCTACTTCACTAGACTCGATTTGCCATCTTCCTGACAAGCTTTTTATTTCGTACACCATTTCAAGTGCGGACCTCATTGAGTCGTAGTATACACGCGTAATAATACCCTTCAAAACTTCAAAACTTCCAAAGCGGTTGCTCCCGTCGCTGTCCGATACCCCTGTAATAAGTAAGTGTACACTTTCGTACACTTCTTCTTCGTTGGGAAATGTGATGAGGATTCCGGTACCTCCGTTAAGCTCTTGTACCCCTTTAAACTCATCAGCAGTTACTGTCCTTAAATTGAGTAACTCGTTTGGCCAGTCGGGCAATTCGGGCACATGTACCGAACCATTTTCAAAAACCCTCCAGTTCCCGGAAACTATAGTGTAAGCGGTAACCTTCAACGAACTGTCAATCTGATCTGTGTAACCGGTAACGTTCACCCCATTCTCAATCTGAGTTTGCTTTGACTCCCCCGCCATGATCCGACAAGCAGGAAATGCTTGAAATAATCTCTCACAGTAATTTCTTGAAAGTCAAATCACCAGAAACAAGGCACTCTCACCAAACAAGTTATTACATACAAATTATCAAAGCAGGAAATGCTTGAAATAACCTCTCAAACTAATTTCTTGACAATTGTATCACCATGCACGTCGCACTCTCACCAAACACGTTAACCCCCAAAATTCGAGAAGAAGGAATTCCTTGAAACAACCTCTCAAACAAATTTCTTGAAAGTTGAAACACCAGGCAGGTCACACCCTCACCAAACAAGCTAGTATTTCTTAATCTGAGAGGCAGAAAATTCTTGAAATAAACTTGCTAACAAGTATCTTGAAAGTTGCTCAAGCAGGCAGGTCGCATCGTCACCAAACAAGTTATTAGCACTATATCCTAGAAGCAGGAAATTCTTGAAACAAACTTTCAAACACGTTTCTAGAAAGTTGAACCACCAGGCAGGTCACACCGTCACCAAACAAGCTAGTATTTCTTAATCTGAGAGGCAGAAAATTCTTGAAATAAACTTGCTAACAAGTATTTTGAAAGTTGCTGAAGCAGGCAGGTCGCACCGTCACAAAACAAGTTATTACCACTAAATCCGAGAAGCAGGAACTTCTTGAAACAAACTTTCAAACAAGTTTCTTGAAAGTTGAAACACCAGGCAGGTCGCACCGTCACCAAGCTAGTTAGACACAATATTAGTGAAATTCAGATAACTCTAATGTAAATTAATTTATTTAAAATTATCACAAAGAAAGCAAGCGAAGAGCAGGGAGAACGTCCTGTGGCAACGTCAGAAAGAAGACTGAGCCGTCTTCTCATTTTCCTGTTCCTTTTATACCCCTTTCTCGGAACACTCTTTTGCGGATACAACCGTGCCCATTGCACACCTTTCACTGTAAGTACCTTGTTTGTACACCAGCCACCCGTTTTTCACACCGTGCATCCTTCAACACAATTCACCCTTTTTCGCACAGTAACCCCCTTTCTGCACACCGTGTACCCTTTTTACACATGGTGCCCCCTCGCACACCATGCACCCTCTTCCTACACCGTGATCCACCGTACGTCATGCACCCCTGCACAGAAGGCCCCCTTTTCGCAAAATAGGCCCCCGCATTTCATGCCCCATGTGCCCCCACCTAACCGTTGACCCTTTGTGCACACCGTGCACCAGTTTACAGTGTACCAGTAGATAAATGGCCAGTCCGGAGGCGATTTTCATATCCTACGAAGCCATATGTCAAACACTTACGTCAATGTAAACTTTCACTCTTTCACTGAGCTATAATTAGCTGTACATCGGACTAGTAGTTTCAAAAGCTGAATAAGCTATTGCCACTAACACTAATTAAAAGTACCTGCTTACATCGAAAGAGGTGTGGTACATTTAGTTTCCCGACACATTATATTATGTAATCGGTACTAACGCTAGACGCCAACGGGAAGGCAGTACCAACAATGTCCAGCATATGTTTTTTGTTTATTAAGTAATACATGTTACCATAGATTCGCATTTGACATTTAAAATTCTTCTACATTCATACAACATATTTTAAGAATAAATTTACAGCAAGGGTATATAATAAATGCCCAGGCCGTCCTAATACAAATACATACAAAATACATTTTTGTTACTGGCTAAAAGTTTAACATTTGGTGTTACATTCTTCCATGACATTGGTCATCAATTTAATTTGTTCACATCCTAAAGCTAGTGGCAATTTTTAACAAGTAACGGAGTTTCTCCAATAACATGCTATAAGTTTTGTAATTCAATTTTACATAATAGTCTCTTTAGCAAGAAATCACATTTCGTCGCATAATTAAGATCATTGGCTCAATAGTAGTAAGTTAAAATATTTTCAAAAAATAGAACAACCTTTTTTTCAGAATTATATATTTCCAGAGTACACTTTTATAGTCGCATAGGTCAAGATTGGTTAGCTGGTATACCCTTTTCACCTTCCTCCTCAGAATCTCTTTTCACTATGTAAGTAGTAGCAAAGAAAGGTCCTACGTAAGATAAGGTTTCGCCAGTCACAGTAATATATCGCAAAGCCTGAAGACCCCCAAATGCACACGTACGATTCCGGAAATTTTCTGCTACCAGTCCTAGGGTTTCATAAAATGGTGCCGCAAAAAGTTTGCCCCTTGAGGATAAGTTCATCCTTCCGTAAGTACCAAAACTTAGGATAGCTTCGCACACAAGTACATTCAGAAGAGATCCTATTAACATAAATAAGAAGATGAGAGCATTAATAAGTGACTGCAAGCGATTATCTGTACTACATGTTTCACACTATGTTGATAGCGTACGTGGATTTGGAATCAAGTTTAAACGAATGCGTTCATTTGTACGTGTCAGAATTGCATCTTCCATGACAGGTTCCATTGTTTTAACCGCCGCCAACATGGTACTCCTCACCTGGTTAACTAGACCAGACATTGGGAACTCTGCTATCTTAGACCTTACGTTTTGCTCCGGATATTCCTCTTCAAATTTGTTGTATATGGATGCCAATATCTGCGCGTTGGAGGTCACATATGGCATACTTGTCCCTTTGGGAGAATAACGCATGATTCCTGTAAGCTTCACTTCGAAGAATTTGTCTCTGGGGTTTCTGGATTTTGCATAGTCTTCGATGCTACTGCACAAATCATTTGTCGTGTCTAACCAGCTCCTAATCCTACTAAGCTCAATGGGCTTGCCACCGGCAGGGACATTTTCATAATTGATTCCTGGAAACGCTGTCAATGAGTGTTGAAGATGGGCTTGCAGCCAGGGTGAACGGGCATTTAGGTTCCCTTCCGCAATATAAAACTCCGTACAAAATAATAACGAGTGGGGGTGAGCACCACCAACGTTTAGTTTCATTGCATAATCAGGGTGCTTTGAGAAATCAATAATAAAACTTCCGTGACCACCAGTGAAAAAGTTGTAATATTCGGTTACTTCTCCAGGGTAGCATCCAACTATTGATGAGGCTGTCCATAATAAACACGCCTCCAACTTGCGAAACGTTTGAGTAAAATTAATAATAACCTGATCGGCGAACGCGAGGTTGTAGGATCTAAATCCATCGTCTCCATTGATATTTATTCCATTTCCCCAACTTGAAACGTGTCCCATATATTCAATTAAAAGTACAGAGGAAAGGCCAGAAGACTCCAATTGATGATTGAAATACTCTTGAAACAAATCTCCAAATCCGCCTACTTCACTTGAGTGGATTTCATATCTTCTATCCCAGCGTAAGAATATAAAGTTATCCACACCATCAAGTGCGTGGCGCACTGCCTTGTGGTACTTCTTAAAATACTCTTGAAACAAATCTCCAAATCCGCCTACTTCACTTGAGTGGATTTCATATCTTCTATCCCAGCGTAAGAATATAAAGTTATCCACACCATCAAGTGCGTGGCGCACTGCCATGTAGTACTTCTTGGCAAAAAAGATCTTTATTTCGTCAAAATTTCTTGCCCCGGATTCCAGGTCGCTTCGCAATTCACCTGTTACAAGTAAGTGCGTACTTCTTTCGTCTTCTGTGGCCAATGTGATGAGAATTCCCGTTTTTCCATGAAGTTCCTTCACACCTTTAAAGTCTGCACCAGTTACTATCTTGAAAATAAGTAGAATCAAATTGAGGCAGAAGTACTAGCCCACGGTCAAAAACTCTCCAGTTTCTGGAAACTAGGGTGTATCCGGTAACGTCCACCCTCTTGTGAATTTGAGTTGCTGGCGATTGCTGTGCCATGATAAACCCAATGGTAACTTCAAGAAGATAAATCGGAATAAAATAGCCTGAAAGGAAAATAAAGTAGTGTATTCAAACACAGTAGAAAAGGAGAACTAACCCTCCGTTCCAATGCTAAGTTTCATGTTATGCTTCCGTGTTTGAAATCGAGTGTCAGTAGGCTACATTAAACTCATTGGTTTTAGGTTTACAATAGTGATACTTACTTGTGTCTGACGACGACGACAGTAACCTCTCGAGCTTTCCAACTCAATGCACGAAGACCCGGCGCCAATAATCTATATTGAAACACAAATAGTAACTTTGATAATCACAGAAATGCCAACTTGATCCTTTTTAAATTTTAGACTCTCACGACCGAAAAAGACCCCAACCACCCCCCCACCATTATGTCATATATTGTTCTGTGAATTGTTTTAAACAATTTGCCACAAGTAAAAAAATTCAGTTAAATCAAATACTTGAAACGCAAGCAGCGCATAGTAATTTCCTCTGCTACGTATAAGCACCTCGGTACAATGTATTAACTGAAGTTTCTAACTTTCATACTAATTTCTTGAAAATTTGACATCGATACAACGAGGCTGCCACCAGAAGAATAAAAATTGGATCCCAAAGCATTAAATGCAAAACATTCAAACATTCACAGTAGTTGCAAGTGCAACAATGACAAGCCTAAGTAACATACAACGCACACAACCCATGTATTATGGTATTTAGAGGAAGATGTGACAAACACAAAGAAGTTTTAAAAAATTTATCATAAAACATAAGAAAGATTTAAACGCTAAAGGTAATACTAACCTCCAAATTTCAAACATATCCACACTACCAAACCTAACCAGGCTTATGTAAACACGGAATCACATATTTAATGTCATTGAGAGAGTAACACGTAACTGTCTTCCTTCCCCTGAATCTAGAGCCACACTGTGATGTCTATTATGTGCACTTTCCTTTATACACTCCTTTTAAGTACGTTGCTGTTTATTGCGGCCAAATGGACTCGCAGGATTAGAAAACTTCGGCTTCTCTGTTACCCCCAACGTTCAACTTTCTAATAACTTTCAAAACGTTTTCACACACTCCTTATGGGTAAATCCAACTGAGCGGCCTGCTTTTATGATAAATTTTAAAAATTTAAGCTGAAAGGATGACATGGCATATAGTAAAATTGTACATCATCAAATTATCATGTATCTGATGATAAAATTACCGCACATGAAAAACAAGATTATTATCTCTAGGAAATTCCAGACGGAAAATTCGTTAATAATTGCTTGTCATCATGGTCTTATTGCTACAAATCTTTTATCATTTCTAATGGGGACTGTACTTCAGGCAACTACACCAGGAAAGTCAATTAAAACAACCCTTACGGAGAAGAGAATAGGAGACAAAGAATGTTTTTAGGGTACTTGCAGAGTTTATTAACATGCGACATAAATACTAATTTCGTACAATACGTTCAATACATTCAACAATTTCGTTTTAAGTTTTAAAACGTCACAATTATAATAAATAAAACGCCAAAAAGCTTACATGCTAGATAAAAGTTGCTTACAACAATTCATAGAGATAGTATTAAAAGCTGACAAATAAAACATCAAACAATCTCATTTTTAAATGTTACAATGATAAATAAAAAGACTAAATGCATGCTAGATAAAAGTTGTTCCAGGCAGCACATCCAAAACATATAAAATTTCATACTCATTTCCCGTCAATTAAAACTGCCTTGACATAAGCGAAATCCTCCTGTGTAGTATTAAAAACTTCACCGGCGTTACATACTGGTGTGTCAACAACAGCCAAGAGAAACTTGCGTGTCCAGTCACTGATATCATGTCTATCGTTAAAAATTCCATCTATCATGAAATTCTCAATAACTCTGCCGAATTTCGGACACACCAATGACAGTAATGCTGTGATAAATAAGTTGCAGAGTGAACTTGTCCATTAACTCCATTGTCATCCAGGATTTCAGTTTTCCATACTTGTTGATGCTGGGTAAGCAGTGAGAAAAGAAATCAGCCCTTAGTTGCGCGCCTGACTTAGCCGTCGGAATCTACCAAAAAAATTACAAGTGATAATATTATATTACAGCTCAGATATAAAATAACAATGACAGTATAAAAGCGTGTATATTACTACATAATACCTTAACTTTGTTAGCAATTTGCCTCCAAGTCAAATCACAAGCATCCGTTGCGGATAAATGAGGTACCTTTCTTATGTACTCCAATATCGCAATCCACTCCACATCAGTTAAGTCGCGCTTGGGGTCAAGATTTCCTCTTGGAAAGTGTCTTGGATACAACCCACTATTTAGGTCTAGTCCCTTTTCTGGCATATGGCTTGCTGGAAGCATCATTTCGCGCACCTTTTTTTCAGCAGTTGGATTTTTCTTCTTCTTTCTTTTATTCTTTTCTTGTCCAAAAACATCCATATTAGGCCATCCAAGACGGATCTGAAACGAGAAGCAACGACAAATAAAAAGCAACCTAAAAATAGAAAGGATGCTTGGTGAAACGTACCCGTCGATGTGAAGACATAATTGTAAGTTGGGGACCAACTTCTTGACCTACTGTGTTTCCTGCTATTTCTACGCTGGGCTCAGTACTGGAAGGAATTCCAGCGGCTGCCAGAGCTGCCCTATATTCAGCGTATGGATTTGGGCATGCATCCAAAAGATGTTTTTCTCTCAGAGTTGTGATCCAGTCCCTTAAAACACGCTAATTTACATAGGGACGTAAATAAAAATCTTTAGCACAACAACGATTCTTGCCTGGCAATCGGATCATGCATTAAAATTAATTTGTGACTAGTGTCATTACCAATTGCTGTTCCGTACTCAAACATGCAGTTGCGCACGTTTCATAAGACTCTTTCAAGGTTCCAACTGGAAAGCATTTGTTTGACAAATTTGCCTAAAATTTTGCATCATAATTAGAAACTTGCTACAAAATACATTACAACCTAAGAACCAAGAATTTATGCACAAGGGATATGTACCTTCTGGTCATCACACTTTCTTGCTTCAATTGTAATCCGCATACGACTGGTTTCATACTCGAGATACCACTCCTCATAATAATTGACAAACGCTTCGTAAGGAAAGACTTTTTGCTCTTGTTCTATTAGGTAAATGCAATATGCCTCCATGGTCTTCATAGTTTCAAAACTTGCAATTTGATGTGCAGAAAAAAATCGCGAGCGCAAGTTTCTCTTGACACTTTCAAATGTAAAAACTGGAACGTAAGGAATTCGTGGAACATCGCAAAGTGGACGTTTGCTTCCAGACTCTAGTCCCACGCTTAGGCGAACCCTCTTTGCAATTCGTTCTCGTATCTCAAGGTCTTGCTGTATTCTAGCTAAACTTTGCGCCGACCAAATAGTCATTTGAGCGTCGTCAAGAGTCAGGCAGTATTCATGTTCCTCCAAGGAAATTATTCCATGTTTTTCTTTCATCAGAGCATACCTTTGTTGCAAACATAACTCTGACCTGCCTGGCAACTTTGAAAAGGAATACACAGGATTAAGATAAACTGTTATATTGTTTATTATAAGAGAAATGAAGGGAACTTACGTCGACGTACTGATCAACCCACTCCCACATTTCAACAGTCCCTTTACCAACTGGCCGGCCTTGAACACGACTCCATGTGTCTACAGCTACAAACATCAAACGCGTTTCTTCCACTGTCCATGGTCCTGGATTAATCATGTTCCGCAATTACCACTGACCAGTAAAGAGCACCCTTTCAAACTAGCCAAGCTATTGACAATCACTCCGCGTGTCGTACAATAAATCACCTCTCGAAGTGAGTTTTCAAGATGTAGTCTTGAACGCTTGAATCTTGAATGCAGCGCACCGTCGCTTAAGTCCTACAGCCGTTCAACCAAAATAAATTGTCAAGGTTAAATATTGAAACTAAAATTTTTCAAACATGTCACATTCAATATTTGGAGCAAGGCCAGTACCTTTCAAGCAACTTCAATATTATCCAAGTGTCTCTTCAAGGTGAAAGCTTGAACGCTTGAATCTTGAACGAAGCGCACCGTCGTTCAAATCCTGTAGTCGTTCAACCAAAATAATGGTTCAAGAAAAATGTTTGAAACCGAATTTTTTTCAAACTTGACACGAACAATATTTCAAGAGAGGATCGAACCTTTCAGTTAATTTTGGGAGAGTTGACGTGGATTTTCAAGGGTAAATCTTGAACACTGGAATCTTGAACGGACCGCACTGTCACTAAAATCCTGCAGTCAGTCAGCCAAAATCTTAATTAAAAACTTTAAATTTTTTCAAACTTGACAAATTCAATATTTGGAGCGAGGACAGCACCTTTCAAGAAAATTTACTAAACTTGAAGTTAACTTTCAAAATGCAATCTTGAAAACTGGAATCTTGAAACGAACGCACAGTCGCTGTGACTGTGTTCTCTCCACCCAATCTCCCAACAAACTGCTGATCTTTCTGTTTCAACACTCGTTTTTATACAATTCAAGTTCACACCTTGCTGCTTCTAAAGCTAGCCATAATGATATGACAATGCTCATGCTAATGATGCGGTTATTAAAAATTAACGTTATTTATACGTTCACAGAACTGCATTTGAATAAATTGGGACGCTTAGTTTCCCATAATCATTATATGGTACTCACGCTGGACGCCACGTGAAGGCGTTCCCAAAAAGTCCAGCATTTGTTTTTTTATTTATTTTTTTAAGTGTATTCATTTAAAATGTTTAGGAGAGTCACAGAGCTAACCTTTTATCGTGTACACAACTAATGTTTTTAGTTTCATCGTATCTTACACTTCTAGCTTACAATCAAACACTGCTCAGCTTTGCAATTTCAATCAGACAGTACTTGACGACCTACAAATTAATTAACTGTTCTTGTTTGAATATATCTATACAGTAGACCTGTGACAATATTGTTCTATTCAAAGCATACTCGACCACTTGACTCCGGGTTCTCTGCAGTATTTGGAGGGCTCCAATTCAAGCAGCAAATTCAAATACAATGAGTTTTCGTTTCAGCCGGCGAATTATAATAGGATTCATCTAAAAAAGGATAACAACAACAATGACAAATGTCATCTTGCAGTTGGAATGTAACCGTTGGCATGCTCTGTAAAAAAATCCCATTCACTTACCGATACTTTAGCAAGACGCAAGTACTTCAGCTTAGCGTGAAAAAGAAACCCCTGCCCTTCAGCATCACCAAATGTCACTTCCCCGGAAGAGTACTCAAAGTTATCTAGATCTACAGTAAAGAAAATGGAAGGTACCACATGATATTGTAACAAATCAAACAAACCTTTGATGAATNAGAGTACTCAAAGTTATCTAGATCTACAGTAAAGAAAATGGAAGGTACCACATGATATTGTAACAAATCAAACAAACCTTTGATGAATCAAAGAAAAATATCACCCACCGTACAAACATGTCACGATCTCAGTTATAAAAGCTGCATCTGCGTCACAGACGTTTTCTAATTGTAGTTTGGTAAGCTTTTCCCATCGATTTACGAGTTTGGAGAGAAAATTCCTGTCACAGCTTAAATAGACTTTAGTAACGTTGGGAAATACGTAAAAATATAATTCCTGGCGGGAATCTGGACGACAATAGGCAAATGTAATCGATGTTACAGTAGGACACGGGGGATTTCGATCTATCGCAATCACTGGTGGTACTCCTTCATCTACGTATGACAACTCTGACTCAACAAACTTAATCTCTTTAACAACAGGCATGCGATGTAGAAAGTCGAAACATTCAACGTATTTCTGCACAAGTTCCAATCTCAATAAGCTTTCAAAATTTCCATGTCCGAACGTGCTCCAGTTCACTCCATCCATCCTCACGCTCAGCCAACCTGCAACGCTAATATTTTGAAATTTTCCGCGCACAGGAACATTGTTTCCATAGACATGTAATAATTGGCCACCATATGTAGTAAGATATTCGTCGGCAAAATCAAATTCATAATTATAGCTCAGAAACTCCAGGAATGGCGGAATCACATTTGCTTGTAAGATTGCACCAAAAATATCTAGGGGATACTCATACGGGCCTATGTCCAATTTCAAAGTCTATCAAGTCGGGAAAAGAACGTAATATGAAGTAAAGATACTGACATTTGAGATGCTTCAATATATATCGCACCTTAATCTTGTTAAAATTTTGAAACAGGGAGTTTAAACCTAATGCAGGAACACCAGACACTTCGCCTTCTTTATAGTATTTGATGAATTCTGGGATTTTAATGGTCAAACTCTCCAGATTTCTTGACACAGGAATTATTTCATCAGATGTGCAAGATGAAACATGCTTCTCATGTGCGGGCACTCCAATATCGTCAAGAATCAACTGCTTCATGTTCGGGAACGTATAAAACAGCACAGTGCTTAGTTCGGTGACATCAGAGAAGGAAACTTCATTGAGTTCCAAAGATATCAAGGAAGACCGAAAGTAATCCAGCAGTTGAGGTGGAATGGTGAAGTGAATTCCAATGTTAGCAAATGTATTCAGTGACGTATCCAATAACGCCTGGAAGTCTGGGTCCGACTCCAATTTCTTGATTCTGCTTCTGTTGTTAAGCCTCAGACGTTTCTGTGTTGCATCCCTCCATATTGAATTAACGAGACAACAATTAAGCTTTGTCTCCAACTGACAATACTTGACAATATTCTCGATAATCTGAACAAATGATAACATACAAATTAAGCATTATCTTAAACAGAACGTCAACAGACACCTACAATGTATCATAATAGCTTACTAATGAATTTGAACCGACTTTAACACGACAACCTTCCATCGTGCTCAAGATTTAGTCCAATACAGCCCAGTGTTATTGCATCCGAGAGAACTGACTTTTATTGCTTAGAACTCTGCTTTAAAACATGAACGAAACTTCACAGTCTAAAAATGAGCTTTCTCTGAAGTCGGATACTCTAGACAAACACACTCTGAACATTTACAGCAGAGACGGCACCTCTCAAGCAAATGTATTTCTCTCGAAATGGCTTTTCAAGGTGAAATCTTGAACGCTTGAATCTTGAACGGAACACACCGTCGCTTAAACCCTGCAGTCGTTCAACACAAACAATTTTCAAGAAGAATGTTCGAAACTTTAGTTTTTTCAAGCTTGACTCATTCAATATTTCAAGAGAGAAAAGCACCTTTCAAGCAATTTGATTTCTCTCGAAGTGGCTTTTCAAGATTAAATCTTGAACGCTGGAATCTTTAACGGAAAGCACCGTCACTGAAATCATGCTGTCGCAATAACTGTGTTCTCTCCACCTGAGCTCACAACAAACTGCCGATCTTTCTTTATCAAAACTGGTTCTTATACGATACACGTTCACAACTTGCTCCTTCTGAATAGTTTGCCAATAATTTGCCGATGCTAATAGTAATAAAATACTGCAGTTACCAACAATATACTTGTCATACGCTCACAGAACTGCATTTGAATAAATTGGGACTCTTAGTTTCCCATAATAATTATATGGTACTCACGCTAGACGCCACGTGAAGGCGGTCCCAAATAGTCCAGCATACATTTTTTTGTTTCTTTTTGCAAGTTTATTCATTGAACATGTTTAGAACAGTAACAATATTGGTCTATTAAAAATATAGTCGACCACTTCTATAACTATAATCCGGGTACTCTTCATTATTCCAATGTGTCTCATTCAAGTAAGATATTCAAATACAGCGAGTTTTCGTTGCAGTAGGCGAATCATAATAGGACTCATCTAAAAAAAAGAAACAGACGACAACAATAACACAAATTATCTGACAGTTGGAAGGTAACCGTTGGTACGCTCTGTAGAAACCTCATTGACTTACCGATATTTTAGCAAGACGCAAGCACACCAGTTTCGAATGAAAAAGAAATTCCTCCCCTTCGGCATCGCCAAATGTCAGTGCCTCGGAAGAATATTTAAAGTTATCTAGATCTACAGTACAGATAAATGGAAGGTAGTACATTGGGAAATCAATTAAACCTTGAATGAATAAAAGAAAAATATCACCGACCCTTCAAACTTGTCACGATCTCAGCGATGTATGCTGCGTCAGCGTCAACGACAGTATTCAAATGTAGTTTGGTAAGATTTTTCCATCTCTTTACTAGTCTGGAGAGAAAAAGCCTGCCAACTCTGTGTAAGTCAATTTCTCTGACGTTGGGGAAAACGTGAAAGTATAGTGCATAGTATAGGCGGAAATTTGGACCAGTCCCCCAACAAAATTTAATCGATGTTACAGATGGACACGGGGGATTGCGTGCTAAATCATTAACTGGCGCTATTGCTTGAAACTCACAGCCTCCGCCCTCCTTGACAAACTCAATTTCTTTTAACACTGGCATTCGCTGAAGAAACTCAAAACATGCAATGTATTTCTGTACAACTTGCAATCGTTTTAAATTTTGGAATACTCCATTCCCAAATGTGCTCCAGTTGACTCCATCCATGCGTGCACTTTGCCATCCTTGAACGCTAACATTTCGAAATTGTTTGCCCGGAGAAGTGTTGTCAAATAGTACATGACGTAAATTGCCACCGTTTCTAGTAAGATAGTCCTCCATCATATCAGGTTCTTCAATATAGCCTATGAACTCAAAGAAACGCGGAGTCACATTTTCCTGTAACAGTATCTCGAAAACATCTGGGACCGGATGATAGGTTCCTGGGTTGAAGCTTAGAGTCTGCAAGGTCGTGAAAAGAACTTCATATGAAGTAAGGTAAATACTTATAAGTGACCTTCCGAGGGATAATGTGAGTTGTTCGTTGGCCTTTTTCTTCAAAAAGCGTGAAAGAATCAGCATTTTAATATTAAATCGGATAGGTATTTTCCTTATATCCACCAATCATAACCAAACGTAGTTGAGTAATACCTTGGGTGACTGGTAAGAATCCTTGTAATTTTTAGCACAATCCAAGAAACCTAAAAGCCTGGGTAAGGGGTCTAAGGTTAGTTAAACCTGCAAAAGAAAATTTTACCCCTGAAGCATTTTGACAAAAGGCATAAGCCACGTTATCCCTTGGAAGGTCACATATTTATAATGATTTAATAATATTGATCGCACCTTAATATTTTTAAACCTTTGAAACAGGGTGTTCAAGCCCAATTCAATCACACCCGACTCTTTTTTATGAAAACGGTAATAGGAATAGCTTGTAATTTCAATGGTCAACCTCTCGAGTTCGTTTGTCACGGGAAGGATGTTGTCCAATGCCTCAGACAAAACATGCTCCTCCTTCTCGGGGACAAAAACATTGAAAAGAGTCAACTCCTTCATAGAAGGAAACGTATAAAACAGCACGATGCTTAGTGCAGTGATATCGTCGAAGCAAACATTAGACAGATATAATGATTTCAAAGAAGTCCCAAAGTAATCCAGAAGCTGGGGTTGAACGTTTTTGTATATTTTGATGTTACTGAATTTATTCAGTCGTGTCCTTAATAGGACCTCGAAATTTACTTTCATCTCTTCCTGTTTCCTTCGAGATGATGGCCGCTCTTCCTCATCAGATGATATCAGATGTTCCTCTTCCTCATCAGATGATAGCAGATGTTCCTCTCCCTTATATTTACCGTTTGTCAGCCAAATATATTTATGTACTTCCTCCCTCCATGTGGAATTGACAAGGCGGCAATTTTGTTTTGTCGTCTCGTCGCAATTACGGACAATCTGTTCGATAAGCTTAAATATTACACTGTAAATTAATATTTGTCTTCAAAACCCACATGAAACGTATCATAACTGCTTACCAATGGATTAGTACCGATTTGAGCTTGAATGTGCTTCATCATGATCTCTTGTTAAAAAAGATGATTCTTCAAGGCTCTGAGGGACCAGAATATTTTTGTAGTTATAACTGCAGCAACCACTTGCACGATATTTACTCGCAAAGATAAAAACTTTATTCAATTGAATTGAACTACTAATAATAATTTTTTCACTAGAACACTCTTTTAACGAGCCGTAAATTCTGCTATGTTTTCTCTCACACTCTTAGAAGTAAACTATCGCTTGCGTATCCAAGAAAAGGAAAAAGGACAAGGCAGATTCATCTATACCATCTCCTTGACCCTCTTCGTGAGACTTACTGGAACGAGGGGCAAGAAATTATCTACATGCCATATATCATGTTAATTCTGGCTACTGTTCTCCAGGTTCACCCACCACTTGTGATTGAACCAGTGGGAGAAGCTATAGCATTAAAAAACGAGACCTGGTTTC
>VICI01002578.1:0-16058 GCA_019593645.1 Akabosia matsudoensis
TTCCATTGTTGTCAGGCGGGTCGTAATCACTAGCATCGTCGACGGTGACGCTGGGAAGGATTAGCGTCAAGTCGTTTGTTCTGTTGACGCATTCCAGTGTAGCAGATGCATTATATATGAACAAGAAAAGCCCTATAAGTGTTCCTAATACCATTCTTCGTGCCATTGCTCTTGGAAAACTTCTGCACAGCTCCATCGTACTAACTAAATAGTGCTTAAAAGTAAAGTTAAACAAGCAAAAGGGAAAATTACACGGCAAACCATATTTAGCAGTCTATGACGCATAATGCGGTCAACCCAACTTGACTTTTTAGGAGTTTTATGTAGGTATATTAGCTCGTGTGTCAACTTCCGGATCTACGCGAAAAATTTTCTTGAATTTTTACCACACACAAGGTAAATACCCCAAAATGCTCCGTTTGTGTTTTTTATTTCAGCTTACAGCACAATGTGATGAAGAGAACAATGTTTACGCATGCAAAAACAAAAATGTGGACATTGCAAAAATCGAATAATGAGTAATGAAAAAAGAACAATATTTTACAATGAAGTCTTTAATCTCCTCTAGCGTTTCACAATCAAAGTTATTGATAGATCCAAGTTTGCACAGTAAAAGAACGAGAAAATAATAATAATACATTATGGAACTAAGAAATAAGTTAATACTTATTACCTAAAATAATAATGCTGATCTTGTACCTGCAAAACCATAACAGTGTCATAAGCTCTATGTATCTACAGTTCGTTAACGCTTATTGAAGTTCCCCTCTCTCATACTTGCTCCCATGATCGTTTGCGTACTAGGAATTCCTAGCTTTCCACGTTTAGGATCTACAGGCATTGGCATACCCGGTGACCACCCGTTGTTCGAAAATGGAGGAGTTACAAAAGTCTGGTATTGTTTGAATTGATTACTTGCAAGAAGTTCGACATCCGAATGCGCTTGATAGTTGGCGTCGCGCGTAAGAGCCAAATGCCTTCTAACCCAGTTGAGCATGTTGTTATTGATTTCATGTGGATTACTTCCCAAATCTTTTAGATCGATTCTAGACGAGCCCTCTTTCATAATCCTTTCCATGAGGTGAACAAGTTCGTCTGTTTCAGCAAACTCGACATCATGATTCCCAAACTCAGCCATTGATTCAACAATGTCGGGATCAGAGCTGTTCACCTCAGGGGCCGTGAAAGTTTGGACAAGTGCAGCCATTACAGGAGAGTCCACTTTTGTTTTTGCCTTCTTGTTCCAAGCATCACCTTCTTCATCAGTCCATCCCCATCCAACACCAATCACGGAAGGTTTTTTCACATTATCGTGTTCAAGTTCATCCTCTGGTATGGCTATTTTGGGTGGCTTAATTCGCTGAAGCTTAGTGAATAATCTTCCCAGTAATTTGACTTGAGCATCTAACGGTTTCTCCTTGCGCCTCAGCTTTTCAATTTTTCGCTTTTCTTCAAGGGCTTGTTGGAATAAAGGACTAGTTTTTCCCCCCAGTGGAGCACTGATGTTTGGTGTACCGTAGACCATGCTGACTGTTGTGATTACTCCGGATTCAGGCAGATCCTTTGTAACTAACTTTTTTATAGGTTCGAAATCCCCACGTTTATGGAATTTCGTCACAACTAGGGGATGAGTTGGAGGAGGTTTTGCTCCATGACCTTGCTCATATTTGGTCCCTAAGTTTAAACCGATGTCATACTCATTAACATTTGGATTAGCGTTTCCTGACAGTTCGATAGTTTCTGGGGACTTGATTCCAATTATTTGCCGCTGAGCAAACAATAATGAGTAGTTTTCAGGTGGAGTTCCACCCACAGTTATGACAGGAGGAACGCTGGGCTTTACCTCGACCCCATCCGATAGTCTGGCAGGACCGGGAACGAAGTCATTGTTAACATGAGTTGTCACTTGTGTTCCGTCTGGCAAGATGTTCATAAATGTTCCAGAAGCTTGTGGACCTGTGTTTAGTTGTGGAGAAGTGTATGTACCAATTGCGTTTTTGAACATTCCGGAGTAGGCAGCATTCTGAAGCATAGAAAGCAGTTTCGTTGATTTTGGTGGACCAGCGAATGAAGGAGGTCCTGGAAGCCAACTGTCTGCGGAGTGCTGTGGAGGACCCAATGCGTAACCCGGTGGTGGAGGAGGGGCATGGGGACCAGGAGCTTTCACTATAATCGGTAAATTGGCGGGGTTCACGGGTTTCTTTCCAGATGCAAACTGTTTCAGAGATTCTTGAAGATGGTTATGGATAGCCCCTCTGCTGCCATCAGGACCAAAAAGCACTAACTTTCCCGGCGGCGGAGGTGGTCCAAGACGGAATCCTTTGAACGCTGTTCTGAACGGAAGATTTCTTGGTCTGCTCGGACGTGGTCTCACATGTCCCCTCGTTTTGAATAGGCCTCCAGTTTTAGTGACCTCCATGAGGGGCCATTTTCCAAATGTTACATCTAATAGCAGACAAAAAATATACTAAGTAATACAAAAAAACAACAATTATACAAGATTTTTGAAAGCTTAAAAGGTACCATAATGAGGAAGCTTCAAGGTCCGTTTCGCATCATTGGATTGGAACAATCCAATTAAAACGACACAAAAGATAATCAGCCCACATGAGTGTAATTCCAGTCTCCTCATGGTAGTTTATGGTTCAAAGAAACTTTAAACTGGAAAGCTCACATATGTCACAAACACACCTTAGCTGACATGGGTACTTCCGTTCGTTAGAACCTCTCACAGCCAATAGAAGAAGAAACCAGATTTGTTGCGAACAAATTCTTATAACTATAACCTGGCGGCTGTCCTTTCTGACTGTAGATCTATTTCACTGAAGAAACTGATCTACAGTTGAATCATAAAATTAAAAATTAAAATTTTTTGCCATATAACTGTCGTTGTCACCGACAGGTTTGAAAGTACTGTAGTTCACTATATGTCTCGTTGACTATGTGTCTGCATGGATAGTGCCTAATAGTACCAAAATAATATGTATGCAGACAATTGAAAGTTTTGATCATATCATTCTGTCAAAAGTGCTACGGAAGGAAGTTCTGTTGAACATGAATAGATGAACGATCACAATGATCATGCCACTAGTGCCTTGCCGGCAGGAAACTGATTACATGTGCGCAACAAGACCCTAAGATAACTCCTGATATCTAAAGGACCTGATATCTCCTACGAAATCGTGGGGCTCTAAATGTGATATTTTTTGCTACACATTTTATTTATTTTGCACGTTGCAGGAGTTGCGTCTCGGCCCCTCGTCCTATTAGTTTCACTTTCTTTTAAAATCAAAACAGAAAGGAAACTTGTTTAGCAGTTATCTTCTAGCAGTAAAGTCAATCAACCACTAGGGGCCTTGGAGCAATTATGTCCATACAAAATCATTACTTCATACAGTACTTACAACGATTCAGTTTAGCGCAAAAAAATGGCTCTACATCTTAATGAATGATTTTGCTTGAAAAGGGTTGCAATGCTTACGTAAAACCTGATGTTGTAACTTTTGCTTCGAATTGCACGAAATCAAGGTAAACATCCAACATAAAAATATGATTTTCTTTCCACGGTTTACATACAGAGATGCTTATAAAGCCAAGTTGACAAAGCTGGTTTACATACCTTCATGTCGTTAACAATATTTTTGAAATTGTCCCTTACTACACCATATTATGCAGACATAAGGCCTATTGCTTATGTACGTGACAAAGACAGTTGACGAAGGGTACCGCCATCGTTGTAAGATAAAATTCAAGTTCATTGCCGTCAATTATTCCAATCATAAGTTGCTGCATTTTACTGTTGAAAGTGACAAAAGGTTCATCGATTTTACTATTAGAGGAGCTCAAATTGTTGAGTAATTGTAATTACAAATAATCTGCCAGAAGCGTACGATACGAGACACACGCCATGCTTTAAAAAAAACTTTAGAGGCAATATTGTAGACTAGAAACAGCAAAGGAAGAGGAAATAAGATCGCTTTCTTCAACACAACACAATCTATTAAAAGCAAAATGGAGTGGCTACACATAATGAAGAGCCTCAGAAGGCTTGTTCAATGTTAATAATAATGCATCTTGAAATAATCGAGAATTTGATTTGATTGCATGCAAACCGGCTCAGCCGGAGCAAGAGCACGCTCCTTTTCAAATGTGTAGTTCAAAAGAGCAAGGACGTTTGAGATAATTTGATAGTTTCCCCAGCTGTAACTCTGAACTTTACTTGGTTGTCTACTTCCTCAATTCTTTGTCATACACTTCTTGGCAAGACCAAAATTGATGTTCAACTTCAACTTGTATGCAATACATTTTTGAATGTTATATAAGAAAATCTTGTACACGCCTATAAACCTCCTTCTCATTTCTTGCTCGAATAGAAAACGGAAGATTTCAGGTTTCAGTTCATCAGGTTTGCTATGACTTTTTACTAATTTTTTATGATGTCGTAATATGAATAAAATTAGAAATAGGGTATTGTACTACTCTAACCGTATATTATGTGTATGCAAATTTACAAAATAACGCGGTATGGCCACATATGACATACACAAAGGGTCAGTGTCATATTTTAGATACAGTTCACAGAAGTCTTTATAATGCTTATGCTGGAATTATACAAGAATGTCATACAATTTTTTCACATTTTAAAACCCGTTACTACTGGGCATTTAATTTACTTAAATGAAACGGTTGACTTGTAAAGTTAAGTGGGAAGCTATTCGCGACAGAAAGTAGATGCAAGGTGTGAATGCACGTATTGTATGACCGTTGCCGACCGTGTGTCGCCAGAAAATACTAGATTTCATAACTTGATTGATATGAATAGTAAGTTTACTTTAATAAATCAAGTATACAAATGAACCTTGTTGACAAGTTTTCTCTTCAATACAGGTAGGCGAGATGATTTACATATAAAATTTTAATAGTTCTTGTAATAGTTCATTGTTCTGCGTGGTATATTGCTGTAAATGCCGCCAAGATCATCCAAAATTAAGGCAACATGGTCTGCAGGAAGTTGGTTCGATAACCTATCGTTGGCCGAATTTGTGCNCAAGATCATCCAAAATTAAGGCAACATGGTCTGCAGGAAGTTGGTTCGATAACCTATCGTTGGCCGAATTTGTGCCTGAAAATTCGTCAGTAGATTCTGCTACCTCTGGTTCTTCTGAAACCGATTCAAGAAGCACACTTAACTGCTTCAGACCTTTAGAAAGCTTCATTTTAATTTTTGCATAAGACGGCCGTTCGTTCGGATCGATGGTCCACGTGGCTTGCATTATTTTGTAGCTAAAAACAACAAATATTTAATTTATTCTACATCTGCAGCCCCGTTCTGCGTGATGTTGAATAGAATAAGGTAGGAGAATACATGGATAAAGTGCAAAACGCAGGTTTCTCCAAACGGAACCCATTTTGCAGACGTGTCACGAAGTCAGGGCTATATCCAATTCCAGCATATGGAGATTTACCCAAAGAGAAAATTTCGTACAACAGAATCCCATAAGACCATTTATCACTATTTACTGAAAATACGCGCTAAAAGAGATGCAAAATGAATCATATAAATATTCCGAATCCAAATTATGTAGGTCCCAAGTCAAGGAATGTTGTGGGAAATGGACTTAGTTAAAAGCTTACCCCTGCCAAACTTTCCGGTGCCATCCATTTCCAGGGCAGAGCAACCTATCCAAAGTTATAATCTACAATAAAGATAATATTGGCATATAAAAGCCGATTTTGTTCAAACCTGCGTCTTCTTTGTGTAGTTTTCAGCTTTAAGCACTCTAGAGAGCCCAAAATCGCCTACTTTCGCTACTTTGCGTGAAGTTAGCAGGATGTTCCTTGCAGCCAAATCACCATGAAGAACCTAAATGCATATATTGTAATTTAGAGTATACAGAAAACCATTCATTTAAAAAAATAGCTTTATGCACTTTTTGCATGCGCAAGTAATCCATTCCACAGGCAATATGGTAACTCCAACGGTACAGGTCATGAGTATTTAGAACGCAAGCATTTACGTAATCAGAAGAGGAGTTCTGGCTACAGGAAAATATCACGACATAAAACACGACAAAACAAGTTCTATGACAAGGACGCGAGTAGAAAACATTGACATAAGTCGTTTCTTACATTTGCAAGCTGTCTTTTACCAGGTTTCCGTCCGTTCCAACTAAGTTTTGAAAACTAGAACAATGCTTCCTTAAATACTCCAAGAGGGAGCCGTTGTCACAAAATTCAACACCAATCATGATGTCACCTTAATGCAAAATTTTGTTACGATTTGGCACGGTAATTTCATAATCTATGGGATTAATTCAACTCACGGTCGTTAATTCCTTCCGTACATGCAGCGATTAAACTAACCTACAAGAAAATTAAATGTTTTTTTTTTGCCTTTTATGGATAAATTCTCTTTCTAAGCCTTTTCGTAGGTCTTTCCTTACTATGTTTTTATGATAACCCAAGAAAGCCATTATCTTCAGTTCAAATAAGAAGCTTTTGAACTCATCAATTTCCGCCGTAGACTTCATAGTTTTTACCGCGATTTATCACTCGGACATCTTTGATGACAACGAATCCCAATCTAACGAGCCCAAACTGACCACTCCCCAAGATTTTACTCTCTATTCAAATGAAGCATTGTAATTAGTAGGCGCATAAGCAAAAAACGCAGAATTCAATCTAAAGCTACTATAACCTATCGTCCATTTAGTTTGAAGAATTTCGAAGCGTTCGTTGTACGGTAATTGTTGGATAGAAAAGTTTGGATCTTCTAGTTCCGTGCTGGCCGCATTATCTGGTTTTAATCCATTTTTGAATTCTTCGATGGCCTTTTGTGTTTGTATTTCAAACTCCAACCTTTGTTTCCGAATTTTCCACATAAGTAAACCGATCCCACAAGCTAATATGACTGCAAGCCCAACTATGGAGCTAGATAATGTTATTGCCAACGTGGAGCTATGCTCTAGAAAAGCGAAGTTCTAAATTATTCTGGAGATGTGATGCGATGCAAAAAGCATTGAGTATTTTTTATTATTATACACATCATACCTTCGTGCTGGAATGTTATTGATTTGGTCGTGATTCCGAGGAAATTCTTTGCAGCGCAAATATAAGTACCGGCGAATGAAGGCTTCCAATTCGCAAAAGCTATTTTCATTTCATTGCCTACTATAGATGCATTCACTTCACTTTCATCAACTACGTTTGCCTACAAAATTACGAAGTTTCTGCATATGTTATAACGATTTTGTTATAGATATTTTGATTCAGGCTTACAGGTAAACTCCATGTTAAAATCGGTTTTGGATTTCCACTAGCTTTACAAGTAGCTGATATTGACTCAGTTCCTGTGCGAACCACTTCAAAGATAGTCGCATCCCCCGAAGAGTCGTCAATTTTAGGGGGAATCGCCGCTAGAATGCAAAAAAAGTAAAAACTCTCATGAGCAACCCCGAATAGTCTCAAGAAAGTCTAATCACACACAAACTCACCAATATCACTTTATCTTACATATTCATATTTATCATATTTCATCTTACATTCTATAAGTCTTGTTTGCGACTTTTCTACCCATCTTCTCCAACGTTTCAACGGACTGAAGCAGGTTATCGTTTGTAACTTATCGATTTCATGTAAAGTTATGTTGCTCTTTATTTCCCTGTATCCATCTGTTGTGTAATATTCTTTGGTATTCATTTTATCTATTGAAAGAAAGGAGACCATTCTTATTAAACAACCTGCAAGAATCAGTAATATTTTGATGTCATTTACTTGAGAGGGGTATCAGGGAATTTCCAAGGTTGATTTGACTCCCAAAAGAAAAGAAGAAAACGGATACCCTACACACAGCTAAAAAGGTTACATTTGCATACAATGTTTCAGGAATTATTAATTGGATCATTTCATGGTCTATCTGGTACTCAGATATTTGCCAATCCAGATCTACAAAACAATATAAGCAACACAAAACAATTGTTTCGTTTCAGACTGTCTAAAAACATGTTTAATTTGTACTAGCGTGAGGGCTCACAAAATGATCGTCCTGATCGTGAATTGAAGGGCACTGAGAATAATCCTTTGTGGACAAAAGTGTTGTTCCCAGCTTTGGCGTAAAATATTACACCATTTAATGTATAATTTGATATGTAACTACAGTTTATACAAGGTTCGCTGACAGGTAAAAGTCTGACACAGTTGGGTTCCTAAAAATAGAGCACCAAGGAGGTTTTTAGACATTAATGTGCATCCGTTATGCTCTACAGCAGGATATGACAGTTGAAAAGTCACGGATCTATAACATACGCGTGATTGTTCCAACCGGTAAATGTTGTCGAAAAACGTTGTCTCATTTGTTGTTGCGACAGTTTCTATTATTTTTAACCTGTCACTTTTATGTTCCCACTTATAATAGACGAAATTCCCCTCCTCAATCTTCAGAATTAGGACCAGTGGGCATGATATTTCGTTGGGGAATTTTCTCGATAGCCCTTTCCCATTATGGGTTAAGAGTTGATGAGATTGTCCTTAAATATGTCAACGGTTATATTCATTAGTCCCATTTAAAATTTTACCCCTTGTAGTTTTATAGTTTTACCGCTTAAAGATTCATGAGGCACGGAAACAACTGAAAATCCATAATCATAAAATTGAATGAAGTTCCTCTCGCACTTATTCTCAAGTGAAACTGGCTGGCAGCTAAATAACATGCCGTCTTCAAGATCCTTAATGTTGTATAAAAGTCGAAAATTCGTTGTGTACAAGTAGTCCCCTTGTATCTCAGTGTTTACAATTCTTTCAGAGAAGTCAACCGCTACATTCAAGTCAGTTTCCTGTCACAGTCAACGTTACACTTGACAGTTTAGGGCTTAATCATAGTGGTAATTTTTTGTTCACGCAATTTTCTCTTTCAACTTAATATCTTACATACCGGATCCAAATGAAACACCCACTCAATAGGTCTGTCAAATGTGCAATTTAACTGTTGAAATGTTTCTCTACTTGCCAGAATTGGATTACTAACATTAACGCTTGTTTGCCGGAAATCTCCCGTGTAAGTGGGAGTTGAGTACGAATATAGATGAGGTCTTTGGCTTGGCAAGTAGCTTGAACAATCAACGTTCTCCTCCATGACAGAAAGGTAGCTTTGCGAGATTGCAATTCGTATGATAATCAATGTCAAGAATAACATGACCATGCCTAATATTCTGTAGTCCCAATTACTTAACTGTTAACATTTATGCAAAAAGAAGTTGAGGAAACGGAACCACGAGTAAACTAATACATAAATACAATTTTATTCGTGAAAGTTTAGGGGATTCTTGTTAATTCTATTTGACTGTTTCTGAACTGCAAACCCTAATAGGTCGAGTTCCGTGAATACCTAGTTAATAAGCATGACAAAATATTCCTACTCTGAATGAACGTAATTTCAAAGCTTTTGTCATAGTCTTAGTTCGTGTTAGGAAAAGTTTCATAATAAATTTTGTGATTTTGTGGCTTCGCGTGTTTCCTGCACGTGCTCATACATTGTCATCACCCTTTTCTTTGCATGAACTTCCTAAAAGAAGAACATTTTTTTGTACAAATTTAACCATTTTCGAAACAAGGAACCAAATGGATATTCCTGTGGAATGCAGTATCTATAAATACCTGCTACATAGAATATCAGTTGGTCTACCACATTTTTATTAGGAAAAATATTTCTGGGAAAATACGGCAAGATGTGATCAATCTTAAGTTTCCTCGATTTATAAATGAAGCAGTTTTCAAGATATTCTGTTTTCACTCAAAATGAATGAAAGAATAGCATTTATATGTTCGCCAGTATTCAATTTTACCAAGAATGAAGATATGGTTTTTTTCTTTGATTGGCCAAGCAATCAAATCTTTCATATTGTGCAGAAACAAATGCAAAACAATCAGCGCATATTTCACGTACGTAAATCTCTTTTATTCCACTCGGAAAATCATTCATTTACAATTATATTGAATTAGCGTTATACGATACCTAAATTTCGTTATCAATAATATCATATTTTATAAATAGTTGAGTCAGTTACATGGTAGTTATTCAATAAACAGCCTTCACCCTTACTCATAAAAAATACTTGTACCTTCAACCACAACGTTTTTCTCGGAATCATATACAGACATACATATAAATATCGAAGCTAGTCAATGCAGACTTTAAAGAAAAGCGTTACCTCAGATGTTCTTGTTCAACAAGATTATACCGAGCTATATCCGCATGCGTACAACGATTTCAAAAGTGCATTGTGTATACATATTCATTCTTGGTGCTACTGCTAAAATAAATAAATAAAAGCTCTCTCATATTTCTCCGAATGTACTGAATGGAGAGAACAAGGTGGACACTCACAGAAAGACATAATATTGACAAGATTACGAAACAGTTCATAGGTATGAAAAGGTGGGTTGGAGTTTAATAGTCATCATCTTGTCTGTAACTGCTACTTGGTCGCTTGGAAGCCGTCTTCCTTGTGGATGGACCGTAATAGGCTGTCGTTTTCCTACCGTCATAATCGTCGTAATGTGTTTCCTCTCTATAGTTTGATGAAGGCTTTGATGGGCGCTCTCTTTCTGAGCGGTATCTTGACAGGGAATGTCTGTCATAGTCTTTATTCCTATCCTTTTCTCTATAATCCCTGTAGCCTGTAGACTCGCGGTATTCGCGATCCCTATCCGACCGTCGTTCATGGCTGTCATAGCCCTTTCCTGGTTTCCATCCTTTGTCGGAGGAACTTGGGTAATGTGAAGGTTCATCGTAATACCCATGGGATGGCTCAACCTCTTCCCAACCTCCCCAACCGTCGTTAGCCTTTTCGGGTGCTGATGGACTCCATGCCTTCCAGCCTCCCTTCTTCTTCTTACTCCCTCCGAAATACTTGCGGTAACGTTTCAGAATGTATGATGGAGCACCTACAATAGCTTTACCTGTGTTGCGGATTGAATTTCTAACTCGCTTGAGAACCGATGGGGAATGTTTTTTGCCTTTACTTTCTTGAGGTTGATGGTCATCATCTGAAGCATGTCCCTCATCGTCAGTGGCCCTTCTACGAAACTGTTGTATTGAGTATGGTAGGTGTTCCCTCCAAGGATCGACTGGTGGTACTGCATATCTTGAAGTGTAACTTGGTGCACTTGCTAGATCTGTTTTTGGAATAGTAAAACCTGCAGGTGGAGGGGCTACAGCCGTGGGAGAGCTTGGTGGTGGAGCAACAGCAACCGGAACTTGTGCCGTTTGCTGTGCAACTGGAGCTGCTTGTTGCTGCATTTGCGGCTGCATACGTTGCATAACTCCAACATTTTGGGATTCGGCAGCTTCTAAATCCTCATCTAAGGTTATCAGAAAAGAAATAGCTTCGTATTATGTAAACCGCAGACACGCACACTTACATCACTCACAGGTTCAAATTCCCTGAAATCATTTTGCTAACTTTATGTAAGAAAACGCAAACTTTGCAGACACGTACCTAAATCAACTTTCGTATCATCATCACTTGCGTGCACTATTCCTTGATCTCTCTGAGAGGCGACGACAAGAAGGGGTAAACAAGCTATGCAAATCCCTAATACTGCAGCAAAAGCGTAATATCTATTTTCCCCTTTAGGTTTTCTAGTTTTCTTTATCTTCCCTCTACCAGAAGTGCCCATGATGCTGGCTAGACAAAAGCTAGTTAACACAATTCCTTTGTAGATGCTCACAGGTCCACTCCTGTCAGGGAACTGAGCGTGTTGCCTTTGAAGTCCACATGTCTAAGAGTACCATTATAATAAATTATTAGGATTTCACTTTTCAAATTTGTTGCAATTTCACGTAATCATCAGCTAGAACCGTATGATTTTTTATTCAATTTAAACAAAAATCTACTGTTTTAAGTTGTGAAGGTTGTAACGAACCATACACACAGTGGTTAACTAATAATAACAAACAATAATAAGGGTAAGTGAAGCCGCTTCATGTATGACCATCAGCGCGTTGCTCATCAATTCATTCACAACAGTTTAATATAGAACTCATGCATAAGTATAGTTTTCGAAGTGTTTAGGTAAAAACAGGTAGGAAAACATGTACCTTAAGCCATGATGCAAACTCTGATCTCGAAAAAATAACTCAATCGCAAAGTGTTTTCTTCAATGGTTCAAAGCAACTCGCCTCCCACACTAAATCCCATTTCAGATTGCTTCCCACTTACGTATTGACTTTGTTTGATATGATCAGCTTATCTGTAGGCAAGAAGCCTACAATGCTATTGCTTTCATTGGTGTAAGCAAACAGGTAACAATACATTTACGATTAGAAGTACGCGCTCAGAAGTGCGACTTCATCATTACTAGACCATGGGGACATGGCATCTTTTTTAATCTCGTTTCTGACAGAATTTTATGATTTTTTCAGTGAGTAATTGGCTCATTTATACCGTGTGCTATTGAATGCGAGAATACATTTTTCAATCGTACTGAGGAAAGCTGGTACATTTATTTTTAAATCAAGTAGACCGAGTAATTAAGTTCGCACGCCTTGACTCGTGCTTAAATAATGAATGATTTAGTTTGGTTCATCATCAAGGAAGGAAAGAAAAATCATGTTTCTGGTAGGGAATCGGCAGTGAGGTGTCAAGTAATAAAGCGAGAAACAACTCGTTAAGATTAGTTCCGTAGTCCATCTTTTTAAGTCCGTGCACAAAACCCATGTCATGTTTTTGTTGCTTAATCGCAGCCAAAAAGGAGCTTGAAACGGGAAAACAAAACAAAGAATCTTTATTAAGATCTGTCTATTTCAATAAAATAAGGTTGCTAAATAATGAGCAATAAAGTTTTTAATAGCCAATATCGTTTACACGCTCAATGAACCACATTGATATGAACCAATTCTACAAATATCGGGTTCACATATTTCTATCAGCGAATGTGGCTACTCCAATCCCTAGTTCACGACTTTGATATTGGCGTGTACTTAAGCTGAATCCAACCACGCACGCACGTATGTACTTTGTTCCACATTAGAACTGTTATCTCTTTATTAGCAAAACCAAAAATGCAAGTTCTTTTTTAGCCGTATTGAAAGTAAAACTGATTTTTCCTATAAACTACATATGTGGAATGTTTATAAAAATTGGGATTTTTATAGACGTGATCTTCAGAGATGAGATGGCCTAGTATTTACGTTTTTTTATGGTACTAATGCAATGCAGAGCTTAGCTGATCATATTTTGTATTTCCCTTGCATAAATAGCTGGCCTAGATGGCTCTAGGTCAGTTCAATTGAGATAGTCTTTCCTCAGTGTTTTTCTATAAAAATATGCAATGACTATTAAAATCTTTTTAAATGATCTAGATATAAAGCTGCCGCTACACATATGACATACCATTGCGTGACAGTGATAATAAATCGGAACTAGCAACAACTGTTGGTCTTGTGAGGTTACAATTATAGGTTATCTATACTCATTGTTGTGACCCAATACTTCTCAGTATTACATGCATTTGTCGTAATGTTTACTCTTTAGAGATAAATATATCGTGTTAATAAAAAGAAAACTAATTCGTTTTCGTAAAAGGGCATCTCTTCATCTGAATAACCAGTTTGATTGTATTACTTTTCAAACTTTTTCTATTAAAAGTTCATATGCTTTTTATTTTTGGCAGATTTAGAAATGTTAAACTATTAACTATGAAAATAAACAGTAAAGCTGCTTCCGGTAATATGTATTTCAAAAGCCAAACAAGAAATGAATAATCGTAAGTTTAACACTTTTTTTCGTGTCAGGAGGAAAATAGAGAGTGAAAATGTGAGATAGTGCTCACACAAAATCTGCGCAAGTAGGCATTTAACTAGGAAAAAACAAAAAAATGATTTGTTCTACAAAATTATTCATGTTGAATCGAAATTTCATTGTTCAAAAAGCAGATTCTTCTATTTATACAGATAGCAAGGATTTAGGAATGGATTTCAGGCAGATGTACTTTTACTTTTACCGATAAGCCACTGTTTTAATTGCTATTACTCGTAAAACTTTTTACCTAAATATAATGGTTGGTTGACTGCCTCTTACTATCCACTAAGCCCAATATTTAAATTTCACTTTAGGGAAATAGCAAAAAATAGTTCCTCGTAAATCAAATCGTTAAGAGTTAACATAGCACCTCAACTCAAAATAAAAAAGGGAAGTGGGAAGGAAGGTGACAAATATGACACGCTAGGTAGCGTGTAATCTCATTTGACATAATCCATTTTTATAGACTTCTGCCGTCAATAAGGTGCCTAATTAAACTGGGACAAAGCATTTCGATATTAATGCTGTCGACAGTTCTATACTGGTTTCAATTCAACAAGGCTTACCATGTAAGCCTTATTATTCATATAGGTGCATGCGCGGAATCAATTACCTGATGCAAAATTGCAAATTCAGTGGGATTAGATTTTATGATTGCATGCCATATAGAGTACTGACGTTTTGTAATTTGAAATATAGTTCATCAGTATCAATTATCAGCGTGACGGTGTTTTCATTAAACATGCAAAAAGATTTTAAGTTTGAAGTTATATAAAAAAGTTAATGTCTTTTAGGATTCATCAGCAGCATAGAAGTGGAAGATGGTCAAACATGTAAAAGGTACTTGGATGACCTTTTCGTATTACGACGATGCCCAAACAGGACGTTGGTAACATTAAAAATTCCTGCGAACAATTAGCACCTCGGGTGATTTTTTTCGATTTTAAACAACCAAGTCCACATCCCCTTTTCCCCACAATTGTAAACATGAACTTTTACTCGTTCAGGCTACATCTGTGAATATAAAGTGAGTGGATGAATGAAGTAATGATCATGACATAATAATGCTTTTTTGCTCTTCGATTCCATAAGTACCCAAGAAAGACGCTTAGATTTGAACTGTGATGCAAGCGGACTGTAAATTTTTTTGATGACTTTCAAAGGCAAATAAGGGGTAGCAGTACAATTTTTTGAGAAGTAGAAGACAAGTATAATTAAATAAAGAACCAGTTTCGTCTATGAGCTGAATAGTGAGCGTCTAGTTTTCTAATGCTTATCGGATATTTGACAAGAGTTCGTCAGGTTTACAACTTTCCATTGTCACGTTTGTTTATTCATGTAGAATTTTTGTAAAAAAATAGAAGTAATCATTAGCTCCTTCAAATGACATGTCATGGAGAGTGCGAGCGAATCCAAAAGGCATTTCGAAAATCGTTTCAGTTGCTATTGCGTAAACGACCATGATGTTGACGTGACATAAACTTCATTTCGTGCACAGGGAATACTATCGCCTTTTTTTTTAAGAAACGTGGTAGTGGTAGGAAGGAGATCAATAATTATGTAGTACCTGATTTTGCAAGGGGCAGGGCAAGCTAGAAACATATCCTTTTGGACCTGAACCTGAATTATAGTACTCTTAAACTATATTTATATTTCAATGAGGCAAGCCAAAATGTATCAAAGGATTGACATCATTACATCATGTAAACCGTTTTGTTCAATGAAAAAAACAAAAAATTCAATATTTTAGTCATATCCTTTGATGATTGAAAATCAGATAAAGTCAGCTTTTAGTTTAGGTCATTGTCTTATGTAATCTTGCAGTTAGTGCAAGTGCACGCATTGTAGATAATTTTGAAGCTTGTATTATAGTGATGAAAGTTTCCGACATGGCACTATAAAGTTTTGAAACTTTTTATCATTACTCATTATTACATAAGAATATCTAAGACCAACGGAGAGAAACAGTCTGATGAGCAAGATTTAATCAAACTGCGCATTTACCACATATCTGTGCTTTCAAACCTTTGTAAATTAGCATGTAATGATTTGGAACAATGTGCGAGCTTCAGTGTGCGTGGCTTTAAAGGAAAGAAATTCTGGTCGTAAGGGGTACATTTTCTCGTTTCATCATATAAAATATCAGAACGTTTTGTAAACATGAATATACCAGCCTTTAAGCTGTAAAGTTTACATTCAATGCATCGGGATCTCATTCGGGTATATTTTGATGATTCTTCAGTAAGATTTACTTACCCA
>VICI01002579.1:0-16056 GCA_019593645.1 Akabosia matsudoensis
TGGTTTTCAGGTACCTAAAGGTGTCTATTTTTAGGGATAACGTTGACACGCTTTGTCTGATTTACATGAAATTTCGTCCAAGACGTACTAGAAGGCGCATGCGTTTTTCGTATTTTAAGTGGCTGTTGCTTTTTACCACATTGGAGCGTTTTATTTACGGATGATGTGCATAGTTATCAATCATTTAACCAGTTAGTTATAATATGTTTATGTGTCTTCAACTTGCGTGGTTTTACTGGTAAGCACTAAAAAACCTTTATCTACTTAGCAGACCAAGATAATACTGATAGAATCCAAGGATGAAAAGCATGGTTGCAGCTATATGACAGTAAAACCTAGGTCTATCTAGAGTTACAAAAGTATCTTTCGTATCGTATTTCATGGGAACTACATGTTTCGTGTCACATATTTACAGACACAAATACATTTACATCTTATACTCATAAACACCACTTCCTTGATATTCCGTCGATAAACTGTTCTATCTCAAATTACATACACTATTCTTGCTGCATTGTTGGTATTTCATCATAATGAAAAACTACCAGGTTTTATGGAGGTTTCTGTAACCTTTTCATAGACTGGTACCGTTTCCGTTTGTAATTTGTGAATTGAAACTGTTGAATAAATATGCTAAACTAAACTAAACTTTCAATAGTGTGTAAACGGTATATTATATTATAATGGAATTGTTTGCTTGTCTTCGCCGATAATGGATAACGAACCCCCCAAACTTACAAGTTAGTTCAATTCCTACTTTCACCTGTACTGTGAAAATATTAACTAGTTTTTCTTTGAGCAGGGTCTACGAGCATTCTGAATAGCAACATTTTAATAGATCAGTTAACTCTACCGAGTGCATGGCATTTACCCTTGTGGACACACGTAATTTGCGCATAAAAGTTTTAGGATTCTTTTCGAAACTGAAAATATGTGTACCAGTTAGAGCAACCCGTCAAAGAGGTAACGGACATAGAATATATGCCCATAACAGTAACACTAAAAATAGCTCGTAGTAGGCTTTGCGGGTGGTGTTACACCACTATGCAAATTTTCCTAGTTTTCGTTGATTTGTCTCCTTATGCAACTGTCCCCGTGTTTTTGCTGGTTGTGGTTCCCATTTTCTTCACTTGTTTTTCGATTCTTCCGCTCGTTTTCATTTTCTCCGCCCGTGTCTTTTCCATCCATCCCTCCTTTCCTCAAATCCGTTTTAATTCTTTTTACCTATTTTTTGCTTTCCTCACGTGTTTGATACTTTCCTCAACCCGTTTCCTTCTTTCCTTTGCCAAACACTCTTTCTATCCCATATTTTCCCCCTTACTCTACCCATTTTTTATCAAGTAGCGAAAGTTTCGCCGATCCTGTCTTTCCGTCCGACTGTCCCTATGTCTGTTATCGTGAAATGTCAGAAACGGTTAAACTCACGTGACTGACTTGAGCTGGGCGCTGATTTGAGATTTGGTACACTATTTCGTTTCCTTAGGGACATGCTTGCCACACGAAAAATACACTCAAACACGTGTACTAATTCCGATCATGCACATTCATAGCCCCGAAATTAGAAATTTGATTCGGCGAAATTTGCTAAGCTTACTCTAGTACTTCGATCAATAATTCCGAAACTGGAAAAGGATTTCATTACATCTAGTATATTGTGGGTAAGAAATTTAGAAGAATTTGATCGCTGTTTAGGGCTTAAAGTCAATGCGGAATTGGAATGAAGGCAAAACGTCCGAAGTTATTAAACGCTACATTTGCACTACGTAATGTATGGTCACTCATATAGAGTCGGCCTTTGTTCACTACACTACATACACAGAATTATACAATATATTTCTCTCAAAGTGTAAACCTGGCAGAAAGGAATAAAACTAGTTTTTTTGTGTACAACAATCCTTTAGACTAGTCCGGCTCGTAGTGGTTGTATTCTTTGCGTAGCCATGGCATGGCAGCATGTACACTATAAGGATCGTTTCACCTCCATCTTTTGATTAAATGTCATTTTACTGCATGCTCTTTTTATGTACTTTTTATGACCAAAATATCCTGAATAAAGTGTACGATAAGCATAAAAACGTGAGGTTACGGTGTTTTACTTGGCAATTTCCGACGACCATTACACCACAACTGAGGGAAAACAATATTGACTTCCCAACCATATCGGGGATGTCTACTTAGAAAGCTGATAGTGGACTTCGTAAAATCCAAGAGTAAATTGGTCAGCTTGTACAAGGCATAAATTCAAATACGCTGGGTCAATTATGTTACTTTCTTTACTTTTCATTTGACTTTTACAATAAACGTTTTTTCTTTACATCGCTTAAAAATGGTTTTTACTGTTGCAGACAAAAAGGTATACTATTGTTGAATTCAGTTTTCTCTCATTCCTAGCTGAAGTACTCTTATTTGTATTCGCTGTAAATTATCCTTTGCCTTCAACAAAATTTTGCCTTTAATGTAGTAGTTCTGTTGGAAAATCGAAGCCCTTGCCATATAAACTGTTACTTTTGACCAAACAATAAATAGCCCAACAACTTCTTGTCTTTATTGCACATTGCAACGAACTGAATTTTGGAGGCTGAGACTACAGACTCCTCCTAAGTATGAAAATTTTTATATTCCATCAAAAAATCGGGCCCGAACCACTTCTTTTCAACAAATTTTGTATGAAAAACGGGTGTACTATTCATTTTTGTTGAGTTAACATCTACCTTGCCCCTTCCTCTCTGTAGTCCAGGGATATTAAACATACAAAAACTTATTCACGTGTATTCGTGTGAGTTACTTTCGTCGCTGCCAGCTTCAGTGTCGTTCATATTGTCTCCTCGAACGTTTTTTTCATTCACTCTAATTTTACCCCAATTTTCAGAATAGAAAGAATAAAGAATCAACCTTTACAGTTTATTTATTAAAAGTTTACAACCCATGACAACGGCGTTCAGGTTTGATCGATTGGGCTAAAAATAACTATGGTTCTTGTCAGTGACCTAAAGTATCTCTATACGAACTTAGGTCGAAATCGGTCTAGGCGTATGGGCTGTAGAGCGTCTACAGACGGACTGACAAACTTGTCAAAGTCATTACTTGCTCAAAATAGCTCAGCCTCATAATAATATTTTAGGAAAAGCAAGTCGTTGTTTTACGTCTGTGTGAATTTTCATAGTCAGGCTGTAACATGAAGTGACGATCATTGCACTAGTTGTGTTAGGATCCTACCATTTGCTATTCTCTGCTATTGATACACAGTATTCTACGAAAACAACGACAAGTTTCCCACATCGCGTCGCCGTTCTCTTAAAACATTTATAAGCATACGAAATAATAGCTTAAACATCAAAAAAATATGTGTCAGATATTGAGCTATGGTGTTGTGCACGATCTTTGCAAGCTACTACTGATTTGAGAACTTGCAGTCAGAATTTTTTGTTCAATCAACCAGAAGTAATCGACGTGTGTTTTGAATAACAATACACGTACATACGTGAATGCAATCCTGGAAATTAGCAAATGGATTGTGACTACCTATTTTTAATCATTGTTCTCCTATATAACTGATAAAGAACATTTTCAATGCAGCAAACCAAAAACCTTAGCTTACTTTTCGTCTTTAATAATAAATGACTCGAAAAACTGTAAAATATTAGATGAATTTTGTACAGCATTTTTGATGCTTGATCAAAACTGATTTCTTCATCTTTTTCAGTGATACTGAAATACATATTACATTGCCGTGTGTAAGTATAAGCCAAACCCCGTCTTTTCTTCTGCTATCAAAAACATGTCATGAAGTGGTGGGGATTTAGTTTCTGTAAAATGATAAAGCAATTGTGAGGTACCAACTTCGTGACAATCTTTCTAGACATCTTTCCCCGAAATAATAATGGATTACGGATTACGTAGGAAGGAAAGAGGGCTACAAATCCAATCAATTCAAGCATGTTTTACGTGGATAGCTTGGTAAAAAACTTTGTTCTACCTGCCTGATAAAAATCTCTATGGAATCGTTCACACTATGAAATTCCAAAGCTTTTACCTTGAATATCTCACTCTTGTATTTGTTTCCTGCAGTCTAGCCGTCGTAGCAATTTGTATTCCACAACAGGCGAACAACATCCCAATAGAACTCCGAAAAATAAAAACCAAAATCTTGTACGAATGCATATCATATCCTTAAGTATGAAGATTTCAACTGGTTGTTGTCAATTACGCATTGCCATCTGAATTCACTAACTTATGATAGCAAAAAAATCTTTCTGCTGTTAAGCAACTTTATGTTTATCATTATTATTAACATAGATATTGTTGAGGTAAAGTCGAACACGACTTGTTGAGTTTCCCACAAAAATGGGGGGAAACTGTTTTGTCAAGGAAGTAAATGTAATCCTTAACATTTCGGGTGAAACAGTAAGCTAGAAATTATTTTGAGAACTCGATACTCGACCATTAATTTCTTATTAAGTGCGAACTCGAATGCGAACGCACAAACGAATTTCAAACTCACAATAAGAACAGAAAAGATTCCTAAAATCATCGTTGTTGCAGTTAAGTAAACACGACGAATGAATAATGTATGGACAAATTTCCCGTTTATCAATCTGTAATTGATTTTCGTCTATAACCTCTGCTGCGAGCATCTGTAGACCGTTTTCTCGCCGTTTGTCGTTCAATGGGCAAGGAAAAACACCGCAAAAAATGCCATAAACACTGATGCTCCACAAAATAATGACACATTACACACTCCATGCTAGCTGATTTGTGACACATTTTTTGGTAAAGTGATAGATTTGCATGCTGGAAGGCGTACTCCGAGCGTTATAGGTCAAAAACAACACAATTCGTTACCATTTCAATTTTCATCTACTTTCCTGATCCTCTCCACCTCCTCCATGTAATTCATCCAAGCATAGCAGATAAACTAAATTGAATTGCAGACGCTTTCTTCTTTTCATGTGAGGACAATTTTAACGTATGCACGTCAACATATATCATTGAAGCATGGTGGTCAAACTTAGGTCGATATATCGCTCTTCAAAACTTTCTCGCCAGGTTGAAAATGGACGAAAGGAACACAGGAAATGAGTTTTGGAGTTTACCGGCATATGTTTTAGCTACCAGCGAGGAAGTCTTGGCTGATGCATTTAACGTCGAAAGATATTAAATTGTTGACTGCATTGTGTCGATAAATTTTTCATCTTGCTTCTGACGTAACGTAAGGCGTAAGTCATAGTATGCGTGAATGTATGCAATATGGCACACGTGTTATACATTTATTCGATTATTTCAGTGTATCGAAAATAGACTTGGAACGGCAATTTTAATGCACCAGAATTAGAATTATTCCGCTACTTACTTTGACCTTTCGAAATATTCATACGCTTATTACTTGTAGTTCTAAAAGCCATTGAAAGAAGAAGAAATACTCGCGTCGACTGAACTTCTCATTGATTCACTTGCTTGCCAAATCAATTTCATGAAAATGTGTCACGAATTAAGAAAATGCAAAACGTGTCTTACAAACTCAACTTTTCTTTGCAAAAAGCTTTCTCAGAAGCATATTTTACATCTATGTTAGCATTATACTTCAACAGTTGCTTTTGAAACTGTGATTGCTAGTTATTACTTCCCTGTTGATTGATGTTTACAAGATCATTAAGCAAACTAGAGTAAGCGTCTCATTCTTGAAGTCAAGATGCCGAAGATAAGTCAAGTCTTTCATTCAAGTCTAAATGAACACCTCGTCGCTGTATTCATTTTGTCAATCCGATCCAAATGAAAAGTGTAGGAGGTAGATCCCGCCATCCAACCATCCAAGTCCCTCCAACCAACTATCCAACTTTCCATCCAACCGGCCATCCCAAGACAATAGCCAAATATTTTATAAAACTTATTTCAAATACAAAAAATCAGAATTTGTGAAGTAGCAAGTAGTATATAAGCTGGGTAGGGATATTGTTTATGAACATCTGTCGTCCTACAATATATTTCCAAGCTATTTCATTTCAATTCAAGATCTTGGCAAGAAGTAAGAACCCGTACTTACACATATTGTATGTAGCATGTTCACCGTAACAAGTTCTAAAATTGATGCAGAAAAGACAAACAAAAAAATCATGTTGTAATGAAAATTGTAGGGGCGACATTCGAACGAAAGGGCATGAAACAAGTCACAAAGCAGCTTACGAGTTTGTACTCTGAAATATTTAAAAGAAATTAGTTGGGTAGCATTGGATGGAGCGGATGTTTTTTAGTTCATTGTAGAGGATTTTGGATAGTTGGCTGGAGAGGATTTTGGATAATTGGCTGGGGCGAATGTTGGATAGCTGGCTCGAGAGGATCTTGGATAGCTGGCTTCAGAGGATTTTGGATTACTGGTTGGAGTGGATCCACGTATATTGGCGAACCTAAACCTAAAACTTAACACAGATTATAGATTATATAGCCTCTGATTTGCTTAAAATGGTGTTTCCTTTTTACCAAAATGCTTCAAATCATGCGTCATTTCTCGCTTCGAGTTATTTCAGGAGTAGTTTTTTCTCTTTCCTGAACACGCCATCGATATTTTGTTTTTGACGATTTTGATGATGAGCTAATGGAAAGTAGGTTATGGCATCTGCTTTTACTTAAGGGTTATCCGAAGCAATCGACAAATAAAAAGCTTGCTTTTATGTGTGAAAAACTTGATTGTGCAGCTCTAATTCTGCTGACATAACAAAAAACTTTACCGGCGTTCTTCTCTTTTTTGCTAACCTATACCCGACTCTTTGTCGTTGTCGTCCATGTTTAGAAAAGGGTTCCGATGCACGAGAACAAAGACCATATTTGAAAAGTAATTTCTAGCTTTAAAGAGAATGAACTTGAGCCGTAGCCTTTCGCTGTCCTTCCGTTTACGGAAGTTGACTACAGGAATTATCTTAAAGCCCCACGAGAATTTTCCGACAAAGAGCACTTTCAGTGTCAGTTTATTTCAAACTCCTCAGTTTTTTCCGATTTTACTCTCTCTCTCTCAATCCCCGTCCTCATTCTAGATACTGAACAAACAAACAAATTTTAAAAGTGCGCCAGTCGCCAAACTCTCACGGTAATATTTTAAATATTTTAGCAATTCAATCTTGAACTATCAAACAAGCTATATCTACATTTTTGTATCACCAGCAGCTGCGTTTCGCTTTCTTTTCTGTACCATGATTGTCTCTCAAGTGTATTTTTGTTCGAAGGCGTTTCCTCTTTTCTCAGTTTGAATAATACAAGCATGTGTCTGGAGACTCGAGCAAGTGTTTAGAAAACTTGCTAGACAAAACCATCTCCGAATATGGAACTTCTAGTCTGTACATATTTTGAAGTTGTCTATAATTTATAGACGTATTCCACATGATCCCCGATACTAAGAGGATTTCTCTTGGGAGTATGAGACAACATTGAAGAATCACCATCTGACTTTCTGTGATTCACTGTGTGACATGCGTCAGTTAGTGCTCTGCATGGAAATGGAAATGTTAGAAAAGTTTTTTTTTGTTTCATAATAAACCATATGAGCTTGTCGATCCAATATGAAATTAACTTCGATTCCAAATGGTTGCTTTGCATTAATTGATCCAGCATGAATTGTAAATGAAGTATTTTGTTGAAATGAAAAAAAAAATGTCGACTGCTTTAGTCGAACGAAAGACAGACTTGCTTTTGAATAAATTACATGAATGATTTTGGAACATAGATAGACGCATACTAACCAGAGCATGGATCTGGATTTATTATTTATGCTAAGTGAAAGCAAGGAAAAATGCAAATATACTTAGGTTTGGTTGTGGCACCAATGTAAAGGTAAAATACGAGGAATGAGGAAATTGAAAAAGATCAGAGACACAATCTGTGATGAAACTTGGATTACATTCGGTACTTTTGTTTTTGAAATCTAAATATCATTGTAATGTCTTGGAAACGTGTCTCATGGCGTTGTTTTCAACAGCTCGGCCAATATGCTCCAATTAGACTGTCAGAGCTTTCGCCATAGAAATTTTGGTTCGTAGACATATTTTATGATTTCGGTTAACGGTTTTCAGTTCTCACGGCCAAGACAGTTTTGATGAAATTCTTGAGAAAAGCGAACATAAGTTACTATCTTCAGGAAGATTCTTTGTGCTCCGGATGTAACACCAAATGTTTTTTGACAACTCATTCGGGGGATGGGACTGCAGATGCAAACGGCGGAAATACTTTGAAAGGCTGTAACGATTCCACGACTCCAACAGTCACTCCGTTATAAAAGAAACTCCTGGAAAAGAATTAGAGATTTTACTATAAGCATAACTTTCCATACTTGTGAAAGGTAACGTGTTGACCCAAATGTTAAGTAGAGGAGATGTATGCTATAGCATTTTTAGCGTCCTCGACATATTTTTTGAATAGGTGTGAAGCTGACATTTTTTTCAGATTTTGTAGGCACAAGATAAAACGTAGTAGAACTTTTGGCATACATTACTGTATTTCTATGCTATCTGGACAATGATTTAATTTTCTGGTACTGTCATTAATAAACCAATTGCATTTTGAGAACGTTACTCATTCTTGTCATCCTACATCCTATTTATTAAGACTCATACGATACTGGTGATGATATCATTTTGTTTCTATTCCCCATATTATTTACCACTGTTCATAACGGCTTGTAATTGAAAGCCTACAAACAAAGGGTTTGTGTAGTAGCTGGTTAATTTAGCTCGAAGAGAAACACAGACAACATGTGTATGAATTTCTCCAGTATTTTTTATACGCAGGTATTGACACAAAAACTCAAGGGTCACATGTAAAAACAACTATACATAGTTGATTAAACGGTAAACTATAACTTTCACTAGTATATGTATGCGCTTGCAGTATTAGAAGGTAGTAGCATGTAGGAAATATGCCTATGCCACCTTTTTCTGACGTGTCTATAGTGTTGAGTTATTAGTAAGGGTAAGCCGAATTGAAATAAATGACAATGACAAGTTGACACATGCCTGCCAGACTGTCACGGGGAAAAATAACCAGAAGACGTAGCCAGTGCCTAATACGATAATAAGGGATCCCTTTATAACTTCTTATAGCATTTGACGTCACTTATTGCTGCTTATTTTATGTTTTTAAGGGCCAGCGTCATTCTTTTGCTATGCTATATATAGCATCATAAATACATACAAGATTTATGACTGACATTCTGCCTTTCCAACTGCCATTTACTTGTGGGGTCTAAAAAATATTGGAGGAACCACATATTAATATCAAATCTCTGACATTCAAAGTCTTCTACGTTTTTTAAGTTGCTCTCTTTTTTAGAACCGTATTTCCAAAAGTTTCTCCAGAGATAATTAAGATTTGGAACATCTACAACATCCAAACTTTGAATTCGGGCTCATGAAGCGTCATTTAGAAGACCTAGCCATGAAGTATTTTCCGAGTTCCTTTCCAAACATTATACGTTTATTTTATGAGATACTGTTCGACTTCAGTGTTTTGTTAAATGATCATTATTTATTGTAAACGGAAGGTGAAATGTAACCAAGCAAAGTACCACAAAAAGGGTATTTAGACAATTTTACTCAACACTCGAACATTTTAAACTTGGTTCAAATTGTTAAATAGATTCCAATTGTGCCTTGAACAGCTCATTTTCTCTCAGTGAAGGTTTTCTTCTTCAACTTGAGCAGCTCTGTTATTGGGATGGAATACATAAATTTCAAGAGTAACTGACAGAAGCCATTTCAGCAAGCTGCTCTTGGTGTTGACAAGGAATAAACTTTGTTGTTGAAGTTTCAACCTCGGAGAAGTTTCTTAAGCAAGCAGTCCTATGACCTATTGGTCGAGTTGTGAGAATAGGACGGGCATTGACAAATGCGAAAGCACAAAATTTGGTGACAAAAAATGCTAAATAAGACCATTAGGCTTCATATTTTCTCGCTTGCTATAAGACTGAGGAGCGTCTATAATTTATAGTATCGAATCACATGAAACTTTAATTTATTCAGCGAAATTGTCTTCCTTCCTCAGCTTGTTGGTTTATCAGAACTTGAATTTTCAAAGAGTAGCATTTGCATGGGGATAGTCGTAAATATTGTAACAAACTCAGATCTGTCCTGCGAACGGAAAAGCTTATGAACTTCCTTGCCAACAAGTTTTAATCCCTTAGTTCTCCCAAGTAATCGGCTTAATCCTTATGAAATCAGTGAGTTGGCGTATCTTGTTCACTTGATAATGATGATCTTTCTGTGCCATTGTAATTAGGGAACTTGGTTTTCGTGCTTGTCCGGACAAACACGTTCTCTCATTTTATTAATCTACAATGCACTCACATCACCGATATCTCTCTTTGCAGCATATCAAGTGAAAGTCCTGTCCAGCTCGCCCTTTGCATTGAACTATTTGTACAATTTACATTCAACAGCACAAATAGAATGCATATGGACAAAACATACGTAGCTATTGTTATGAAATAGACCTACTAGGTTATCAATTTACAGTTTAGCTTAGCTAAACCAAAGTTAACTTGAGATTATGTAACACTTGTATCAAATGGGAAGCTTTATGATATACAAAAAAAATGTAATTTTGAAAGGGATTCATAGAAATGAACGGAAATTTCATTCCCTACATAAAGAAAAACGTACGAAGTTCTCTGAACAATCCAACCAAGTTAACCGTACACAGAAGAAACATGTGAAGAACGAAAGTTTACAAGCATTGTTGTAGAATTTTGTGTTGCATTCAACAACAACTCGCGTATCCACCTTTTCTTCGACATTTCCAGCTCTTCCTGTCTAGATAAGGATTTATTTATATCATCTCCTGCTGTTTCTACAGCCACAACGCAAGAAACATAAAAATCATGCATGGAAAGTGTAAATTTCCTGGTCGCATTAGAAAATGGTTTATTGTAAATGTAAAAACCATATTTCCCAGTTGCTATTTCATATACAATCGAGGACAGACTGGTGTGTACGTCTAAGGGTAAAAAAATAAAGCTGAATCGTGGTTTTCAAAGTCGCTCAAATTGTTTCTTATTTTGTGAGCCCAACAAGATTTCCCTGAAAAGCGTTCATAAATACGTGAAAGAAAGCGAGGCAAATGAGCGCTAGAGGTTCATTTTTATAGCTTTTGTACAACATCATACTTGAATATGCAAGTTGAGAACGTCTGCCTTTCAGGTTTGCGAAAAGTTGTTTCTTCTTTATAGACTGTTGCGTGAAACTAAAAAAAAGAAACATTTTCCTGAAAACAGTCGAACAGAAAGCCACAGCCAAAATAGTCCCAGCTGGAGTCAGTTTAGGAAACAAGAGCTGTCAAATAAAAAAAATGCAAATCACCAACTTATTATTTACTTGCTCTTTGAGTTGGCAACTTTAAAAGAAATCATATGCTTCACATATAAATTTGTACACTGTGCGTTTCAAACTTGAATGTAAAACTGATAAAGGATTGGCATGCAGCGTAATTTTCATTGGTAAACACAAAATGTGACAACTGCAATAGATATATACAGCTTGATGAGTTTGCCTGTGAATGTTTTAACCTGTCGTTGTTTCATTTTTATACTTTAGTATTAAATGGACTTTAAAGATAATTCATTTTGAACCTTAAGAAAGGATTTTGTTGCACAGGCTTTGGATTTGACTGAAACTCCGTTCAATTATTAAGTAAGGCATTGATGACTGATATGTGTTACAAGGTTTGACTTACTTCAGCATCTTTTTACATATATGAGAGAAAAAAATCAAAGAAAATTGGCTAAAAGGAACGTTTGATCTTAACTTGTCATCATCACCATCCCATCAAACGAGCAAAAAACAAAAATCTCGCAAAAGTGGGGGAGATGTGAAAGGAAGTAAAATAGTAAAAGTTTTTCTTTTGCTCTTCGCCTTACCAAATCTCGTCTTTTCCTGAGGTTGTTTACAAGACCACCAACTTTTTTGACGCAAAATGAAACGAAAATAATAGAGGCTCTGCCAGTTTCACTTCAAGAAGAGCTCACTTCTATGATTTTAATACCCTTCAGCGTAGCTTTAAACTAGAACGATTCACAAACTTTCTTCACCTGAAAGAACTCATACTCCGTTTAAAGCTTTATGTCAATAGTATCCATTTGCGATTATGTGCAAGGCCAAAACGTATACAAACAACTTAATCTATTAAGAAAATTTATAATAGGTATGTCGGACATATTTTCTGTTAAACCTGTACAACTACTCTGCAAGCGGTTCATGCTTAACAAACCGTATCCACAGGGGCGAGGAAGCCTCTCTCCTGCAACACTTGACAATCAGGACGTGTTAAAGTCTAATCGTCAGAATGCTACATCACCGTTTTGCGGATATACCGCTGGCATAGCCATATGCTCTGCGTGGATTCCAATTAGTGTAGGGCTCTGTGAAGTATGATCGGAAATCGGAAACACTTTGGTTAAAAGTTAGTTTCCGCTTCCATATGAGGGCACAGGTTTTCTTTCTCTGTGTAATCCGCTTGAAAGTGGACACTGTGGACGCCCAGTTGGAGTCCATGATCTCGCAGATGCTGACGGATGATGATGTGACAACCAGAAAACAGACACCAGAAAGAGATTTTTTTTATCTATTATAATGCATCTAAACTGTAACAACGTTACACGTTTCCGTCGACTCCATATTACATATCGCGTGCACTTTTGAGCAACATGTGACAACCTATCCTTCAGCTACGATAGTTAGCGTTTTGTAGTTAATGTTGATGTCGCATTATCGTTTACAGTTGTTACTTGTCTTTTCGCACACAACCATGTCTGGGAAAGTACACATCCATCGATTCTAAAATGCTCTTCTTGCCTATCTGGTAGCATCCCTCAACGCGTGAAAAGCATATGTAAGACCGTAAACGTGGAAAAATAGCAATTTGTGTTGCAGGAGATAACGAAACGACAAACATCAATTTTATAATGACGGTTTTCGTGTAGGGTCTTGGCTTGATGTTCTGCCGGTTAAAATATAGAAACGCCAATCCCTACGTTACAGGAATATTCATTTTGTACTAGCGAAAACGATAGGGTTTGCTAACTGAAATCAGTATCGCCACGGCGTCGCGGTTAGTAAACACAGTAGTGTGGAGATGGTATAAATTGTATGAGTTGCGTCATGCAGTATGCAACATATACGTTTCCAAAGTTGGGTGAACAAAGCCTAGGCAACTTGATGAGTTAGTTGGTTTTCTAGTGTTCATACTGTAAATATTTCAACTGAGTTTTATGGTACTGGCGCTGTAATAGGACAACATTTGTATGGGCAGCTGTAATGACGACACAGAGCATATCAATTTATTTGCCAATTTCGCTGCTAACCGATCGGAAATGTTTCATTACACATATTTTCTCAGGACTGAAACAATGTCAATGACGGAGCACTTCTTCATAGAGTTTCCTTTACACATTCATTTAAGTAGCATTTAAAAGGTGATATATCGAGCTAAATAGGGAACTGCCTACACATATCACTTATACAAAGTATTCCCATAAAAGCTAATGGAGTTTTGTTGCACAGGAAGAATGGTCGGTTTGGACAGCGAGATACTAGAGCTACTAAAGTCGTAAAACATATTTCAGAGGGGAGGTAACGGCAGTCAATGACGCATATTGTTTTCTGACGCCGCGCGCACTGTTCTCCAACTCCGTCACATTGCGTTAGCGAGAAACATTGGATACGATTACCGATAGACCTAAAAGAATACAAATATTTTGTCATCAGATTCAGAGTGTTCAAAATTTAACAAAGAAGACGGTGAGACATGTAATTACAGGTGTTGAGCAATTTTTAATATGATCTAAATCAATCCTTAATTTGTCTGTTCTACTGTATACCAACTTTCAAGATATTTCATCGAAGTCTTAAAAATGTAACTAGGAGTATTAGGTTACCTGCGCAGGTCCTTTAAACGTTTACATTTACTCTGTCCTACTTACCTATATACCAGGTTTAAAGCCGATCCGTGAAAAATTACAGCGTTTGTAAGGAAAAATACATTCCTTAAGGAGCCTAAAGGAACCCGTGTTAGACTAACCGGATCTGAATGTGACAAAATTTTCTCAAATTAAATCATCAAATTACATATTTGATGATTTAATCATTTTCTCGTACGAAGCTGCTAACGCCTAGACTCAACTGTGTACTTGGCTAACTCATTGCGTTTGTCATAATAAAACAGCTATAAGGTTCATGCTGGTAAGGTCCAATTAATTAATATGATTGGTTTTTTGATGTTCTAAACGGTGTCTTAGGCTGGCTCAAATATGACGGCCAACGAAATGCACCTACATTGCAGGAAAAAGCCTTTACACGTATGCATTTTATTTTCTGCTAGATGGTAAAAATAGCCCAATCGGTGACAAAACGAAGAAAGTCATCACGACCACGTTGACCAACACTTGAGTTTGCGAATGACATGGTTAGTAAGTGGCTATAACATCCAAATTTCTGGTATGTTTCTTTAATGCTCAGTTATCAATCCTAATTTTGCTAATCCAGAAGTTTGTGAACCCTTCCTGAGAGCTCAAGGTCCGTGTATTCCATCCATTACTTGAACTGACTTCAGACGCTTCTATATTTGGTTCCACCAGTTGATTTAGTAGCCTTCCCCTCAGAAACGGCGCCGTTCGAACAAAAGTATCATGTGCATATTATGCAAGCGTGTTACATGTTTTCTTTTCTGTGGTAGAAATGCACATTAAATTGCACATCTACTGTAAGCTACACGGCCATAAATATTGCTATATAGCGGCTTATTTTGGCGTGGTTAAATATGGTCGTCGTCGTCGTCGTAGGGCTAATTATGGCCGTCCGAGCACTTTTGGCACATGTAAGTATTAATAACGGCTAATTATGGCTGTTTTGCGGCCAAAAGTGGCCATCGCAATTCAAGAATAGACGTTAAATTCTAAAATATACATTTAAAAAATATCGGACCTTAATCAAATTATTTTAGTTAATTTAAAACACATTTCAACGATTGCATTGTTTTGATATCTTGCAGATAAAATTCTCAGAATTTCGAGTAATTGTGGAAAGAAAGATTGAGAAAAAAGTGAAAAAGTGAAATATTAGCTTTGAAACGGCCATATTAACCGTAATTAATTTTGTTGTGTGCCAGAAATGGCATCGGACGGCCATAGCTAGCCCTTCGATGACCGTACCTAGCAGTGCGACTGCCTTAAATAGCCGCCCAACAACCCACCGTGAAAGGTGCCTAGTGACATTCCATCATCCCAGTAGTGGAAGTCAAAAAAGCTAACCGTCACACGGACCATTGTTTGAATTCTCCAACAAACAGAGTAATTATAAAGCTAATGGGATTTTTTTTCTCGTTAAAAATTTTTGACGCTTACTAAAGCGGTATATTAGTTATTAGGTATGGTAAAAGACGTCAAATTATTCATCAAATTACGTAGGCTTTTCCTCTAAGTGAAACTTTTACCAACTGTCATAATGGTGGTGGTACGATAAAAGAGTTGCAAGCACTTTCAAAAGAGAATGAAGGATGCTTTTTCTGTGTATTTTTACATTGTACGAGAATGTAGTCCCAAGAGCACTTTCGGGCACAAAATCGTTTTATACCCATAACCAGTGTAGCATCGTAATCGGAAACGAAATGAGCTTTTAGGGTGTTGCAGATAAAGGGTAAGTGTTTGACTGATGATGACGATAATCAAGCGAAAATAGCAACAGGGCTTTCCGCTCAGACTACATATTTTTGCTGCTAAACTCCTCTCCTGTAGATCCATCACAATCTGTAATTTTTCATTGATTGTACAGAAGCCGGAGTGCGGGTCGAAGAAAATGGCTTATTATAAGCAAAATTCCGAGTTTAGTACAAGCCCCCTTCTTGTTTGAAGTAATGACAATCTAACCGAGTCGCCGACTAGAAAGGCTCAAAGTAATCTGACGAAATTACGTCATCAATAGTCAGTCAACTTCCATACTCGCTGTATTTAAAAACCATGGAAGCGTTTTTCTTTGTGATACTACTTGCCACGGAATCGAAATTGAGGCGGAAAGGGGAAAAGAGTGC
>VICI01002580.1:0-16054 GCA_019593645.1 Akabosia matsudoensis
AACTTCGAATATAGAAAATGGACTGCTCCTCATACGATGATTACTCGGGTAAACGCTTGAGTTAGGGAATAACATGAGCAAGTAAGCCGCCTCTAAATTAAAAGTCGGAGTATTATTCCCTACTTGGGCCGTCTCATGCGAACACTGGGAACAAACAATTGTCCAGAACATAGCGCCGGTGTACAATTGCTTGCTATCCTCATCCCTCCAGTTACTGTCTAGATATAATTGTACACTTTTCTTCACGAATCGAACTCTCCCGTGTTTCATCATTGCAAATCTAAAACAAAGATTACGTCGCACATAATCCAACTTGCTACACTTATCAGCAATTGTGTTAATGTATCTATCCGTGTAAAATATCGTGACCTTATATACCTCCACGACTCTTGTAACAGCATGATTCATGGCAATATAAAACTTGGTGGCATATGTTACTTGACTTTCTTCGCCAAATGCACGATCAAACGCGTAGAAAATACTCTTGTGTTGATATTCAATTTTCAGATGCTTCCGCCCCAACAGTATAAAGAATCTGCCCTGACGAATTAAATAATCCGTTTGGTTTCGGTCCTCTGTGTGGTTCAAATTCATCGAATGATAGCTATACTTTGGAAAAAACACTTTCTCAGTATATGGGTGAATCGAATACCAAGCACTGCATTGCCGCGGAGCTGCGTAAACTACAAGGTCACATTGTTGACGACTTGACAAGGGTGGAAATAGTCCAAATGGTTTCTTTGGAACGTATGTGTACTCATCACAGAAAACAAACGGAAGGGCTGTAGTTAATGTAGAAACTTGCACATACTCGTATTTCCATAAAGTAACAGGTAGATTTAGAATCGGAACAGCAACTTTTTCCTACACAACATATTTGAAATATGAATATGTGCTTGTTTGGTGTTGATAAGTTAGACACTCTGTAAAAATTTATTAGCCATACCTACCTTATCGATCAGAGTAGGGTAGACTAGATGAACCGAACATGTTTCAAATATAGAAATAAGCGAATCGAGACTATTACCTGTAATACCTGCTAAAATATTTGCAAAGAAAAGTATTCGAGCAAGCATAATGTACGAACTTTCAAGGAACCAAAGTAAGAGGAGAATCACCGAGCGGAGATTAGAAGGCACGAAACCTGAAAGGGGAATAAGGTAGATCTAGTCATAAAAAAAATTCATAAGGAACTGATTGAATAATGTACTGGCCTTTTATAAATATTTATGTAAGCGGCGTATGTAACGCGGTTTTAACTGACTGTTTTTCGTGACTGTAGAAACCTTCTGAGGTGATGTACCTGATTACTAAAACTGGAGGGTCCCTATTCGTCTACTGGAAGTAGTACAAAAACTCAAAGCACCATTTTCCATACATTTCAGATTCTTGTGGACTTGCCTATCTTCTTAGTTTGAGTGCAGTTTATAGTCATGAAAAAGTTTTAAAGAGACATTTCATCGATGTTCTAGACTAAACCGTTCAATTGTGTAAATTAATGGTTAATGCTTAATGGAGGTCCTCCGTCTTAAAAGCTATTCTCATGATTTCCTTTTATATGATAGGTTCCTGCAGGTGCCCGAAATTTTTTTAGATGACAACTGGGGTTCATTTTTGGTGGGATCATACCTCTATATGAGGTGTAAAAAATACCATAATCTTAGGTCCCCAAGTTATCCCGCTGGGGTCCCACAGGGGCTCAAACATCATGATATTACGATCTCTCTATCTCCCGAAAGGTTCATGCTATGAAGCTGAAACTTGGTATTAACATTAGGAAGTACCAAATGATAAGCCCCCAGTACTTTTGGGCCCTTTTGGATAAGCCCTTCACAGGTTCCTGCAGGTGCCCGAATTTTTTTAAGTGGCAAGGGGGGTTCATTTTTGGTGGGATGATACCTCGAGATGTGGTTTAAAAAATACCATAATCTTAGGTCCCCAAGTCATCCCCCTGGGGTCCAACAAGCGATCAAACGTCAGGATATTACGACCTCTGTATCTCCTAAACGGTTTGTTTTATGAAGCTGAAACTTGGTATGGTTCCTGCAGGTGCCCCTTCGCAATGCTTAATTCTAGCGTTGCAACGTTTTATTCCCTTTTTTTGTTAGTTGTTGGTCCGGCCAAGCACGTGAGTCTCACACACACGTATGCTTGGCTGTTTTACCTTGAACTTAACTTACTCTACCTATTCTTTACCTTGACGGATGTATAAATCCGTTACAGCAGCTTTCTAATGGAGCAATAAAGGAATCATAGTTTAAACCAGCAACTGATTAGAAGCCATAGAATGAAAAAAATGAAAATAAAACGGAACGAAATAAAAGTTCTGGAATACGGAAATGTTAAGTTAGTTTTGCGACCACGACTCAGTACAACTATAACTGAACGTACAATATTGTTGTACAGTCTATGAAAAAATCAGCAGTACAACAATAACTAGAAAAACTTATTGCATTTTGCAACTTCTAGCGTGTAGGTACGTAGTATTATCCAGTTTTTTGACGTTACGGAGTGATTAAGGTACTTTTTTCATCAGATTGAAGAGCTCAAAAGCACCAAATTGGTAACAGTTCATTTCTTAAATGCGCGTTGCATGACCAGACACCAGACCTCCAGAAGGTCATCCTCCACTGGCGACGCCATCGAATATCTTTCTCTTCCGGATCAGGTATCGTGACAGTAGCCAGTCAGCCTAGTTAGATTTAATTAATTAGAGTGTGCTCCTTTAGTAAGCCCATGACAATGTGGAAAATTATCCTAGGTACTTTGTTTCCAGTCGATTATATGTCGTCTGGACAGCATGACAGTTATGGGGTTGGGCTTAAATTTAATTTTACAGATTCATCACAACAAGTAATCGAATTACAAAAGCAAGTCAGAAAGAAGTAACCTTTGGCCGAGGAACGACAAGACGATAAAGCTAGTAAAAGCTTTTAAAGCTATAAAGACGTAGCTGGACAGCAAGAGTCCAGTCAAAAGCTAAAGAAAAGGCTAATGAAAATGGTTAGCATAAAAGCTAAAGAAAAAGCTTAGCAAAAAAGTTAAGGAAAAACGCTTGGCAAAAAAGTTAAGGAAAAAAGCTTATGAAAAAGCTTAGCATAAAAGCTAAAAAGCTAAGGAAAAGAGACTGCATTGAATAGCCCTAGTTGCGAGCTTTGTAATGACATGTCACTCTCCACTTTTCAATGCACAAACAAGAAAGTCGTCCGAAATCTTGAGCTCAATGCAAAAGTTTGAACCTTTGATGCCGCTTAACATTTGTGACAAAAATCTAAAACAATCACACCATTAGTCTGTTCTCAATTAGGGCTTTCAAATGATACCTCGCATGCCATATCAAAATATAAAAGAAAAAGTTGACCCTTGACCCCGGCCCTTAGGGTCAACCAATTTGACTCAAAATCAATAGGTGATAGGGATCTTCCTTAGGGTCAAAGTATCCCTCTGCCAAGTTTGGTGGAAATTGGCCAAAAGATACGGCCTGTAGAGCGCGGACGGACAGACAGACAGGCAGACGGACAGACAGACAGGCAGACGGACAGACAGACAGACAAACTCATCGATATCATATTTTGCTGAACACAGTTCAGCTACGTAATAAAACCCAGCGTATGTTTTATAGAGAGAGGTGCAACGGACGCGGACGATAGGATACGCCATGCTAAGTATCGCTGCTATTCTTTGTTCTTCTTTAGAAAAAACACAAGGGAATATGTTCCAATATTAAATCGTGTTCATTACATAATCCAAAGGTCATTGGTGTATCTCAGGTGTAGGAACAGTCTAATTGAAATAAGAAAAATGTGCAGCATTAAAAGATGAGGACTGTTTAGGTGGTCACTGTCGGTCGGTCCGTTTTATGAAGGAGCTCACGTGAAAAATGTTCAGTTGAGCAGCTTGCTCATACAGCATCGGTGCAATTTTGTCAAGAGTCTTGACTAAAGATTGCGCTTATAAGAGAAAACAAGTACACGTGGCAAGTTGTTTATAGGCCATTATTGCTACCTACCAATAAGTGTGCTTACTTCGCTCTTATTCTGGCTGCTATAGTAGCTTTTTTACATTATCGAAGGGGCTAAAGTTTCAATATTGCAGATGAGCCGAAAAACTCTTGACCAGATTTATGATAGCTAAATATCAAATATTATAATTACATCATGAGCAAGTTGACAACCATATTCACATTGAAGTCAAGCACATTTATGGGTGTATTACTTTCATAGAAGCACAATGAATCAGAGTATATCCGTAAAGTCCTCCATGACCTTGTATGCTTTCGAAGAAACGAACTTTGAAGAAACATACCGGTTCTTTTCGCATTATATATTAAACTTTGCGAAAACCCAAATGTTCGAGCCTTCATGTTCCCTTCAAACTCGACCAGAATAAGAACCGTATCCAGGACGACGGTTATCAAGATAATAATTAGTGGAACAATCAACTTATCATGATGAGCTATAACCGAATATAGTCCAATAACGAATCCAATCGATGACCCGACAGTTAGGACTGTGTGAGTTGCCCCTCTGTGGATGCTATTAAAGTGACCAATAAGTAGCTCGATTTCCCTGTAGAATTGTACCAGCTTAAAGACATTCTTTCTATAAAAAGTTGACCTCATTTGATACTGAAAGAGTAGCATGTAGTTAAGGAAGCAGAATGAATGTAGCGCCGAAATGACAACTTGAAACATTCCAGAGCCAACTAGAAAGCTTATGTTAGTAACAGAAAAATATGAGAGCAGAAGGTTCAGTAGGACTGAGCTTAGAGAGGCGCTTCCGGTGTTGCATTGAGGCAAGAGGAAATAGCCAATTTGTCCGGGAAAGCAAGGCTTGAAAAGAACGTGAAGGAATATTCCAAGACTAACGATGGGTAAAGAAATCCCACCAAAGCGTAAATAAATTTTGGACCTGTATCCAAGTCCAGTTTGAGCCCAGTAAGGTATCCAGTTGGACACTGTATGGTTTAAAATCAAAATATCTTGTATTACTGTCGTTTGTACTCCAAGATAAAAAAACTAGAGTCAATGCTCCTGGCACAATTTTACAACATCTGAATATTTTTTGTTCAAAGTACGCAAATTTTTGGGCAAATGTGGGTAGTTGGTAGTTTGGTTTCAGGAGAGGTACACTTGGTTCCACCAAAAACTGAAAGAAACCGTAAAAAGTAAAGTAAAAGTGTAAAAGTGTAGCAGACAACAGAAGCATTGACTCTAGTTTTTTATCTTGGATTATGAACAACAGTAATGCATATCAACTTATCTCCACAGTAGAAATGGAACGGAAGAAATAATTAAGTTTAAAGCAAACAACAATGACTGATATAACTGATATGAATGAACCGTGTTACCTGAATATTCAAACTGTCGTAGATTTTCGGTGATTTGTTTGTTTCTAGTTTGATTTCCCTTACACACCCAAGAAGTAAAATCTGTAATTACAGTAACCTGGTACATTTGCAATGACCTAATCATTTCAAGGTTCAGCAATTCTGTGTAGACACACCAAATGTGTGAATCTGTGAATCGCCACACAGCACTATTACAGATATGTACATATATACAACCTGGTACTGGTGCAAATGCAAACCTATGTAAATTGTTTGTCCCAAAACATACTGAAGAAAACCATGAGTTCTTCCGATCCATTTCTAATACTTATCTAATATCTATGCAAAATGTTTATGATTTGATTTAGTCATGAAAAATGATAGGTAGATGGCTTACAATTATGCCTTTCCTCAAATTGAACCATTCCTCGAAACATTGCAACAATTTCGTACCTCTTCTCGAAATGAACTTGGCACACGATAATCATAATACAAAATGATCCCGCGTAGAACATTGCCAAAATAAGTTGTGTGATGGAAATATTTCCGATTAGAATGTAAACGGTTATTTGTGTAAGAATTGTTGCAACGTAGACAGTTGTAAGGACCATTTGACGCTTATGAATCCTCTCGGATCGTGGAGAAACCCGGATTTGGTCTTCCGTCGGAGATTTTTCAAACGTTAGAGTTGTAACTTTATTGCTCGTCTTAAGGAGAAGCAGTACGAGAAGTAAATTCTTTTGTGCGATGAGCATTTTGACAAAACGAAATTGCTGCAAGGTCCCTGCTTGGAAATAAACGAATTAACTGGCTCTTAGAAGAAAGAATGGCGAACTAACAAAGAGCATTGATTATTGTAACCCTCATCAAAACTTTTCATAAATGCACTGGTCGTGTTAGATTTAATATTGATCTCCAAAACAACTTTTGGCACAAAGGAGTTGCTTTGATTTGTGCGTGTTAATTTTCGACGTGTCCAAATACCAAGTGCAAGGCATTGTAAATTTGAAGCACAAAGTAATGTTTTTCTCGGTTTCATGTCCTAAGATTTTGACATAAGTGGTTCCCTGCTAAATAAATTTTTAAACAGTTACATGCTCCCAATTTTGTAATTTGTGCTTATTGTTACGTACAGTTTAATCATTTAAAAACCAGCATAAATGTAAAAATAAACAATAAAATTAAGTGTATCCATAGTATTTTATGGCTAGGTTACGTGTTTGATGTCTGTAAACTCGTATTCTTTGGAACTGCTAATTGGCGAGTTGAGCGGCTTCATTTCAGTAAATAGTGAAGTTTTCTGGGGCTTCTTGACAAATCTCTCAACGAACCAAGTTCCTCTTATCCATGGATGAAAGTATTTTTCGTCAACTTTCTCTTTACCTGATAATCCTGAGCGATATACAAAGTCAAGGTATTATTTTCGAGTTAATTAATTTATATAAATCATCAAATATTGTCTGACAACCTCCAGTCAAAATTGAGACAAAGCAACCGACAAATATCGTTATCATTGAGCCAAGAAACGGAAACAGAATATACGAAAGTGTAAATATTTTCTCTGGATAATCACTGGTAAAACATAAGATAATAAAACATATAGGCTTCAACAGATAAATTTAATTAAAATTGAAAGCTTTTTCCGTACAATTCCTCTGGCCTTGGCAGTTTTTTAGGTGCCGCTGTGGTAAACATGGTTACATTCATTTCTGCTGGACAGTCGTCAATGTCAGTGGGCAGGTGGGGATACATTACGTAGATATGCCCAAGCGCTAATGACTTGATAGCGACTAGCATCATTGAAGCCAGGCCTGTAAACATCCCTGCTAGAGCACCCTTAAAACACAACAGACGACTTAGGAATCAAATGTGAGACTTTAAATTCAATTGAAGTGCCTATTTCGTAGGTCGGTCATACATATTTATTCATAAACGGAATGAAAAGTCCTGTCAGGAATATTCCGCTTAAAGGACCACCCGTGGCGCCTACAGCTTTCATTGTAACTTCGAAAATAGCGCCTTGGTGTTGCGCGACGAAGGCTATGAGTATGCTTAAAATCCCGTAAACACAAACTTGCCAAAAAAAAAAACATTAAATGCACATTGGGGTTTATGATTATTATCAATCGTAATAAACATAGCTGCTTATGTTTCGGAGCATTACCCAAATAAATCGTTGTCTGAGCTTGGCCTCGATTCGACATTCTTTTAAAATAGCTTGCTTTCGAGAGAAAGTCTTCCCAGGTTACAGCCGCAAGCGAATTAAGCGTTGAGGAAACCGAACTACAGATAACAATTAAAGATGTTGTTAGATAACCCTGTGAGTGCATGAAATAAAACATCGTATTATTCACCTTAAAACAGCGCTGAAAATGCATGATGTAAAAATTCCCAGCATTCCTGGGATAAAGGCTAATTCTTCAACAACAAAATGAGGAATAAGGGCATCCGCTTTTTTAATATCACCGCGCAGTATTGGACAACATCCGACATAGGTTGCTACGACTATAAAAACGTAATACGCATGCAAAATAGTCATAAGTTGAAATATTGGAACCGGTCTAAATAAGGGAACTTACGGCTTACACCTGTCAGCATTACAACTGTATTCGCAAACAGTTTAAGAGGAAGAACAAGGCAGAGTGATCTGTCAGGAAATTTATTTTTTGCATAAGTCATAAAAACCTGAAACAACATTGATTTAAGTTGGATAACGCTTTTAAAATGTTTACTTAACAGCTCCTGATAAGGTGGGAAGACTAGAGTAGCGCTGGACGAGAGGCTGATTAGTGCCATAAACAGTCGTTATCGTAAATCCATAGCCGAGGACGAGATTGAGAGTGTTGTGCCTCATAAAAGGGTCTATTGTAAAACTAACCAGGAAGGATTTCATATGGTATGAGTATAGGTATGTGTGAAGGACCGAAAAAGCTTTAAAAAGCAAAAAGTTTTCAGCAAAAAACAAAGCTTACTCGAGCAAAGAAAGTCGTCCTTTTTCTGCTGCAACACTGAATGCATTTGAAATCCCACCGGCTTTAATAAAACCTTTTGTTACGATTGAAAAGAGACCGAACATGATCATGAAAAATTGAAACACGTCTGAAAACCAGATTTAAAGGAAAATTATTTCCCGTAAATAGCAGGTAGATTTTGGAACATGATAGTACACTGTGTCTGAAGGGAGCCATGCAATATGGCAGTAATTAATTAATTACCTTACCCCCTTTATAATGTATGCAAACGAAAATTTTGGCTTACCAGTCCATATGACAGCCTTGAGACCTCCCTGGAATAATTTAGTAATAGTTTTTGCTTTAGATCTTGGAATGTTTCAAGTGAGCAAGTCAATACAAGTATCAAGCCTTACAACGGATGTATAAGCAGTTCCGATAAGACCAATTACAGTCATGGATATCCATGCGGGCAAACCCTAAATGAGGGAAAACTTAGAACTTTTAACACTCATCGACATGAGCTTTCATTTCTTATGCGTAAATCCTATACTTTCCAAACTTTTGTTTTACCACAATCGTTTCCAGTGCGATAGCAGGTGCGTATAAAAACACGCCATTAAGCAGGGAAATCTGAAGAATAAATGTGAACGATGCCATCCATCGAACCCACGTCGAGTCGAATCTGTGTTCCAAATACTACACGAACAATCGTGAAAAAACTGTAATTATGTATATATTTAACTCAGGATCGATCCACCAAAAACAAAATGTCTCACCTCGTAAACGCTGGTGAGTTTCATATCGAAAAAAACTCGGACGAAAATAAACGCAGAGAGCGGAATGCAAATGATTCCGAGCAGTTGCATGAAAAATATTTGAATTCCGTACGTGTATATCTCAGAAGGATAGCCGATTATCGAAATAGCCGAGAAATAAGTGACCATCATGCTAGCCCTACCCATTCAACGTTTGTTTTATATCTGACCTTACCACATACATGGTTTTCGAAATGATTTACGAAATGACTGCCAACTTACGCAACCGGAAACACATTCATTTTTCGTCCCCCCACAAGGAGCTCATCTTTCGACTGCTTTCCAACAAATGCGAAATAAAGACCGATGAGTAGTGAGAGTAGTAACGTCCCGGCCACAGCTACGAATAATAGTTGAGTAATCCATTTAAAAAATGAATTCACATGTTTGTTTCTATAAATCAACTTTATATTTACCAATATAGTCAAAAAATCCGAAATGATTTTGTCCTTCCGCCATGATTTGCCTTTTTTATGATCCCTTTTCAGCACCACATTTGTATTGACAATTCGCCACGAGACTCAGCTATCGCCTCACCGGAGTAGGAGCCAGTTTTTGATGAAGCTTTCTTTTTCACTTATTTCGTTATTTCCAATCCACGTGATTTGCACATTGAACCAAACCAATCATTAGCCAAAGATTAGCCAAATCTACGATTAAAATTTCCTGAATGAAAATGAATACGAGGAATAAAATTGTTATCGGAGAAGTAAGTGTACCCAGAGCTTAACCAAACTGTATGTATTGATAAGGAGATAACAAAGTTGGCCAGCCTGTCGAAATTTTTTTATTGTGATTCTTTGGGGGTAATAGCCAGCTAAGTAGGAAAAATTACAGGGCTTTAGCAAGAAAAACTGCATGACCAAATAAAAAACACCCGTTCGACTTAATCGTATTATTGCATCCTTCGGTAGGCGGGCATCCTCGTGTGCATAAAATGTTGTAAATCTTGTTGTCGACAAGAAAATTACAGTGCACAATAATTCCAATGTTTAGTAAAAGCACGTTCAGTCACTTTTATCATGATCCTAAACCATCGACATCTTCTGAGTTGCTAGACCGGGCTAAAAGTTTTTCCAAGAAAATGCCAATCAAATTCACCTTCACCATGATGCTTTCAATCAATTAAATCAATAGTCATGGAGACAAGATTTGCCATGAGGAATCGGCATTTATTCCAACTATTTGTAAGTCTTAAAAACAAACACGGGAGAAGCTGTTCCTGCAAAAGAAAAGGCGTACATGCTATCAAATGACATTTAAAAAGGCGTCCGGGTGTGGCGTCGCAAGAAAACAAAATGGTTTCATTTTTATTAGTGCTTGTTTTTCTTCGACTTTTTCTTTTTCTTCCGGTCTCCTGAACGGGAGCGGGATCGCTTCGGGGACTTCTTTTTCTTCTTGTCTCGAATTGCCCCGCGAGAGCTACTGCTTGACGATGATGACCTTCGCTTTTTTCTGTCTTTCGAAGGGGAACGGGACCTGCGTTTTGACCGTCGAGGAGATTTAGATTTAGAGCGACGGCGTGATGACTTTCGGTCTTTTCTTGAACCAGAGGACGACGTCGATGAAGACCTGCGCCGGTCACGGGATCGTCTGGAGCGCCGTGACGACTTACCGTTCGAGCTGCTCCGGGATCGACGACTCCCTCTGGATCTGGAATGCGAGCGACGGCGGGATGATCGTGACCTAGACCGGGATCGCTTCCTCTTAGGCGAAGCTGACCTACGTTTCGATGACGACGAGGAGGTCACACTCGACCGACGTTTGTCTTCCTTCGAGGAAGCTGACAGCACCGAACCAGTCTTGTCTGAAAAACCATTTCAAAATCAAATTTAAATCTGCACTGGAGGGACTTGGGATCAAAACATGTTTAGAGGTGATATGGGAGGAAGTTAAACGCGTGCAAGGTGTTTTCTTTTCATTTAATTCATTCTGCAAAATGTATTCGAGTACAAAAATATTGTTCAAAGCCAGCGACGCCCCGTTCGGAAATTTGTTTTCATCAAAAAAGGTCAACTGGTTTTACCTTGGTCAGTTGTTACTTGCTCTCTGATGCTTTTAGATTTCTCTACCTCTCTATTTAATTTGGCGTCCTCTTCTTTTCCTCCTCGTTTCGGGTCGCCTCTTCCCGCAGGGGTGGCTTCATCTCCGTCCAGATCCTCCAACAGCTCAAGTCGTCGTATTTCCCAGCTGCGTTTCTTCCTCTCCAGCTCACTCTACAAGTTTAACCAGAGAAAAAAACTTATTTTTCCTGCATTGACCTTCCCTCCATATCAAACTCCCTCCCTGTTTAAGTTTCTACCTTTATCTCGTCTTCTGACGTATTTCCCTCGCCGTCACTGTCCTCCCGACTGTCCGAATCGCTTCCATAGCCAAGACCGAGTCCTGAAAATTTCCCAGCAAAAAATAAACCCGCTTTACACAACCGTTAACGAAACTATATGGCCACAGCGTCGCCCCTCCCAACAGACTGTGAAAACACTCTATTTTCTGTTTCAAACTTGATTCTGGAACAATATTTTCGATAAAAATATGATTATTCCAACTCACCCAGAGATCCAGTTAATGAGGCAAGGCCACCCAATTTCCGTAATGAAGTAGATGTCACTTTTTATAACATTTATAATTAGCAGACACACCATTTATTTTTTTACACAGGCAAAAAGATAATACACGAATCGGAAAAAAAAAACATTCCTTTTTCAAGAGTGGAATGCAATACAATTTTCCCCTATCCTCAGAAGGGAATAGCTGGAGAAAAGTGTTAAAATAAAACAAAATTAACGAGGGTCTACCTTTTTTACTCTTTTGATCGCGCAAAATGTCGCCCGCGATGTGACGCATTTCCTGGTTGGTAACGTCCAGGAGTAGGCCCGTCAACTGACTACGAACCGACATCATCTGCGAAGAAATACGAAGTTAATTAGAACGAGCTTTGGAGGGAAATGTGGACAAGATTTGGGAATAAATCTTACAACTTGTTTGATTTTTTCTTCTTCCGATAAACTTGAAAGGAGCTCATGCAGGCGCTCTTTTGCAGATTTCTGAGGTTTGACGGGTTGGCGGAGCTTTAAAATGGGAGGCGGCGATGGGGGAGACGGCTGGTCATCTGAGTCCTCCTCGCCATTGTTATCAACCCACTTGGAAGATTTCTTTAGATGATATGCAGCGCGTTGCTCGTCTGTCATGGCGTTCAACTCAGCTTCTTCTCGGGCTCGACGGGCTTGTCGAGCTTCTTCACGTTGTCGAAGGAGAACCTCTTTCTCCTCTTGGCGCCGTTTCTCCCGCTCGACTTTCTCTAGGCCTTCACGGATCCAGGCGGGCAGCGCACGACGACGAGCTTCTTCAAGAGACTCTTCGAGAGAGTCCTCTTGTTGGGTAGTATAATAAGATTCCTCTGGGGGAGGAGGTGGCGGAGGTGCAGCAGGCTGAGGAGGAACGGGTTTAGACCACTGTTTTGGAGGAGGAGGAGGCGCAGATTGCTTCCAAGCAGGAGGTGGACTTGGAGAGGATGGTTTTCCGGCTTGAAGGTGGGCTATCCACGGATTTGGCCCTTGTGGGGGTGGAGGGGCAGGGGCCGGTGGCTCTTCTTCAAGATCCATCGGACACTCTCCAATGAGATCTGCTGGAGGGGGATACTGGGCAAATTGGGGCGGGGGCGGCGGACTTGTGAATGGATTAATGTCAGGGCGATGGTGGTGGAGTATCATTGGCGGCGGCACATGGAAACTAGGCATTGTCATAGGCTGTGGCTGCGGGGGAGGTAGATTTATAACTGGAGGCATTATTATAGGATGTCCTGTCAAAGGCGAGCCTCTCGACGTGTCATTGCCACCACCACCAGAAGAAACCGCCATGGTACCACTCTCTTTGAGTTGAATCCATTGCTGTGCAAGTGCCGCCCAGTCGACTACACAACCCAAAGAAACAGAATCAATAAATTCACTTACCGAGACCATTAAAACTCATTTTAGTAATTTATATGTTGTTTTCTACCTTGGTCATGAGATAAATGTGCGTAGTGATTTGGATTAAATGACATGGCCGGTGGCTGTTGACCATTGGAGGGTGTTGGAGGGGGTCTAGCGGTTGTCCAGGGATTAGGACCCGGAGGAGCTCCGCCTCCAGTAGCTCCCCACATCATTCAATTTTACACTAGTTTAAACTCTTTAATTAAAAGCTGAGCTGTTTTTCCAGAGTAGGGTAAAGGAAATTATGCGGATCTTGCTCATAATATTATGCTTAACAACACTTGCATTATTGAGATTATCAGAAAATACAATTTAAACTTGCCGCATTTAAATTGGGGCAAGATGTGACCGTGAGAACATCTTTAGCCAAGCAAAGAACAAAGGCGAAGCATCAGGTAAAGCTTGTCAGGTCAGGCAGCAAGGTGCAAGGTAGAGAAGAATACGAATTGTTGAACTTGACGGTGAGGTCGACGCGTGTGGGAGTAACTTCCGTATGCATTTGAAAACAATTTATTTTCCTGAATGATGCGATTTTGTATTGTAATTATGATATAAAGTGTTTACTTATGATTCATACTGGAAATATTTAAAACGACGATGCAAGGCGATTACAAATTTATTTTATTTTTATTTTTATTTACCTCCATAATCAATTACACTCATATTTAAAATTTATGAAAGGGCATGAAAGGAGCATCACGATGGGCTGCCACTCTCGCTCCTCGGCGCCACGGAAACCTATTTCAAGAACAGTTGTAGCCATACCCCCATTTTCCAAACCCTCTTCGCGCCTCCAAACCCTACGGCGACTTGCTATTACGATATTGACATGAAGAAATCCCCGAAACAATGGGAAGCCAAAGACAACAATGACCAAATGCCATTTCAAGGTGTCGACTAAAGTGTCACATGTATCTGGGCGTAGCCAAAACAGCCCACCAGCAGGTTGAACAAAAGGGCAACGCTACGTTGCAATATATCTCCATAGCAAGATGTCCTTCGGATCCAATAATGGTGTTGGTGACAAAACCTTTAGGATAGTTCACACGTGTTTTCAAGTATTTTTTTCTTGTTTGCAAGTATTGTTTTAAATATTTGTCATTATGTAAAAACATGCACAAAAGTGCTCAGATATGCATGTAGAACACGAATAACACATTTGTTCTCGTAGCTAATGTTTACTTCCGGTGTTATTAAAAGTCGAAATAAGTTAGTTTTTCCAAGAGTACCCCCTTTGGTTACTTATACGATTCCTTTGAAAACCAGGTGGGTTAACGTTACGTATAAGGTACTGAATTTACATGATATCCTCTTGTAATAGCGCACGAAGAGGGCAAGTTCGGGTGGTTAACTTTGGAAACGTAGAAATCCCATTAGTAAGAAAAGGGGTTACCATTGGAAAAATTAACTTTCGGCGTTTGCACAAAAAACGTGTGCTATTCATGTTTTACGTGCAAAACTTCAAAATTCTGCATAATATTTTTCCAAATTCAACAACGGGACAAGCCAATGGTCCCTCCTTTGTTGCTTACCAATTTTTGATAAAGCCGATGAAGATTGTCGGTCTGCCAGAACTGGATAAAATGAAGTAAAACGAGAAAAAGCCATGCACGACCCAACGGCAAGACTCTTAGCCAGGTCATACGACTCCCAGTGTAGATCCGCGAAGGTTTGAAATGACCCCAAAACTATGAGATGGGCACCTAATACAATATAGTCCCCAATGAGAACTGACTTCAATAAGCTTGTCGCCATGACTATTCTTTTGTGCAAACTGCTTTGAACTCGACGGTTCAATACCGCATGAAAACAGAATCTGCAGGAAATCCGTCTTTATATTGCGTAGGTGAACAGGTCTGCATGTTCAGTAAGTATGAAATAGTGTCTTGGTTAAGTTTGCCTGTACGCCGGGTTCAGGAATATAACTTTATACATATTTGCATTTACACGGGCAGTGTGAGATATCATTGGAAAGCTGTCATTGACGGATTTTCATTTCCATGTACGACGCTATATTGTGAGGTAGCCCATGTTTATTCTTTTCTCTTTATCACCATTTATTACTTGTAATATTTCATCCATTTTGCTTTTCAATTTTTCATTTAGTTTTATTTGCTCTCACTAGCTAACCCCGTTATAGCCCTGGCCTAACACTTTTTAGTCTGGAACGGTCGGTAATTTTCTCACTATACCGTCTGTAAAACAACAAGCTCACACAATTCATTAAATTAAAGAGGGTATAATTAGGTTTCTGTTAAAAATCCAGGAAAGCATTCAAAAAAGGTTCCTACGAATTTGATCATATCCAAATTAGTGTGACCGAAGCGTTTTAAGCAATGATAATTAAGTCAAAGCCAGGATCACTTTTCCTCAATCAATTTTTTTTAGAATTTGTTACATTTTGTCTGAATGTACTTCAACATGTAAAACTACTAACAGCGACTAGCGCATTTTTGCATGGTGGATAGTCCACTGCCCATCTAAAAATTTTCATTGATGACTCTGAAAAATGACTCTCTTTACAGTTTGTTTAATGCTTGAAGTGAAATGTCACTTTTCCGTCAAGTAGGGTACCAAAGACTTCAATTTGCGTATCATAACCCAATATTTCAGGAAACTATTTTAAATAAATAGGTGTAAACACTTTAGTTGTTTCCGGGACAGTTACAATTGCAACATCTTTTTATTAAATATGCGAACAACAAATGTGTACTTTGTTAACAAAAAGCTCATACAGGTTCAGCGTAATATTTTAATTTTGATTTTATAATCAGCCCGAAAAAAGCTTTTCACGCCCTGATATGTGATCCTATCCGTGGCATGTTAAAATGTACATATTCGTTGGAAAAAGCTTTCGCACAAGCGATAATTGTTTCTGACGAAATGAAGTATCGAGACAAGTTAGTGTGTGCAAAGCCATCGTCAACCAACACAGCGCCTCCTGCGAGCGCCTCCGTCTAGAGTCATCATATAACTACAAGTCGCC
>VICI01002581.1:0-16053 GCA_019593645.1 Akabosia matsudoensis
AAACAGCCACATAATAATAATTTTTAAATAACAAATTTAACAAATTTGTAAAGCCACGCTTTTGTAAATTTTCTCAATTGTTGCCCTTGAAAAAGACTGAAGAATTGAGTCGAAGGGAAATAAAACAACCTGTGCTAAACACTCGTGGACCTTCCTCCTTACTTTACTGCAATATTATAACTTTACAAGAGTGAGTAAGTCACACATCTTATAAGCAAAATCCTTCGTATTAATATAATTAATTATAGTGACAGAGAAACATAATGCAAAAAGAAGATGGAAAAGGGAAATGACTTTATATGACATCATCCCTACCAGCCCCAAAGGAAGCTTAAACAGTTGTTGAGGGTTAGAGAATGACATCAGAACAAGCATTTCATCACAGAGTGCAAAATTCAACCATCAGCCAGCACTTGTTAATACATAAAAAGAGTTGTTGACTTTGCGATGAAGCTGCTGACCCAAACATTTTTGCCAATTTGAATTTAAACGTATTATTTGGGAATTTTCATATCGAACTGTTGTGAATAGCTCATACTATTTCCTATCCAGTATTATCTGTGTGCGAAGGGCATGGTATTACTTATTTATACAGCTAGCATAGAGATCGAATTGTCAATGTATAGATAAAGTTATGAGACAGTTCTAGCAACGAAGTTAACCTGCATTAATTAGCATGTTTACTACTGTGTAATTGCAACAAGAAACCACCACACCCAGGATATTATATTAGGCTGGCTGTAGGTTTGTTGAGCTATCTATACCGTTACGAACATTCGACGGAATCATCACTTCAGTGACTTGTTGTTCATTATGGCAAAGCATTTCCTAATACACACTATCGAATACAGTATTAAAACAACCTATTTCAAGCTTATAATTTCTGATTATACCTACCTATAATAAGATTTTTGTCAAAAAATTATCTTTGGTTGGTGATGCATATAGGTGTTTCTCATGGATAAATGAATGTATAAAACAATATGTTTTGCTCATTTTGGTGCTGTGTGTCATGGTCAATGGTAGACGGAGTAAACGCACTACTACACTGACTTATGACATATTTATCTTAAGTGTTGTCTCACATAGCCGGTGGCTTCGATTATAGCTGTTCTCAAGTGAAGGTTAAAATATTCGAGGTAGTGAGTAAGCATAGAGCCACTGGAGTTTTTGAGTGTAAATAACTTGCCACAAGCAGCCTATGGGAAACATAAAAGTGGTAATAACTTTTAATGACACTTTAATTTCATTTTAAGTCAGTTTTTATTAAATTCATATTTGCATTTTCTAGAAAGAAAAAAACCACTTTGCTCTGTACTGGTGAGTATAAAATAGTTGAAAAAATAAACGTATACGCTGTCACATACATACTTGTTAACAGTATCATTATTATCAAAATATTTTAAAAGTTACAACATAATCGAAGCTGAAAGCCAGGAATATCCTCTAACTTTTAAGAAATTCCTGAAAGTATGAAGTTGATTTCCGTTATGTAACGTTTAAACTACATAACGTTATTTTGCGCCACAACGCTTGTATAATTCATTCATGTCGCCCCAATTCCTAACGAACGGACAAATAAAAAATGTTAACTATTTGTGTAATAGGTTTATCCAGCAGTTAGTCGTTTTTACCTGATAAGGAAGCATTAGTTTCAAAGGTCTACGCAACATTTTATGTTTTACTGTTAGATTGACCGATTGTTGGCCGGAACTTTTTCCACTTACTCCCCATATAGAACTTTTTGACGAAAGGAAGAAGGGGTTCAATCCTTTGTCTATCCTAGTAAGTAATTCACTACAAAAGCATAGTACAATACACACACTCATGTTTTGATAAAGTACATTTGGAAAAACAACATATTTTTCTTCTTTACAGTGCGTTTCCAAGATTGAACCCATTTGCAGCGCCGAAAGATGTAAAAAAATATCTCGTTTCCCTAGATTATAAAACGTAATTAATGAAAGCGGTTGGGGGAGGAAAAAACAAAAAGGATGCAATATACGTTAACTAGACCTACTAAAAAAATGCACAACCATAACTGGCCGATTACGATTATTACGACTAGTGCTTAATGTTTGTGCAGTTACATTTGAAGGTGGATGTGGACGGTGGGAGGGAAGTAGACCTGTAGGTATTACTAGATGGCTTTTATTACGATAAATAGCTTCAAATAAAAAAAATAATATCATATCGCATCAAATCATCATCCCATTAAACCATTACATGCACAACTTATGATCATACTTGGAACGGAGTTGGTGGCTGCACAGCAGCAGAAAAATCAGTAGGACTGCTCTTTTCCATTTTTGTACGCTCTTTTTTCGTTCCTTCGTATAATAAAAATAATCATGTAATAATCATAATTCCATATCATCATATCATATCACAAAAAAACTGTTTCATAGTCTTTTAGAGCAGTAATGATCTGAACAAGGATCCTTGTCTTGAAATGTAATGACACGTAAGAGTGTATGTCTTCAACAATAAAAAACCACTACATGAAAGACTATAACTTTGTCATATTATCTTGGTTATGCCATTTTCTCGGTTTAAACAATGTAGCAGTACAGTTTATACAATTTTTTCTTATCAAGCTACTCATGAACAAAACAACACCAAAAGCTTTTTTTCGTTGGCTGCGAACTAGAAGCAGCTTTACATTACAAACATTTTTGTAAAGAAGTTGTAAAAAAAACAAGTCATAAGCATTACGTCATCGCTATAATTTTATTGAAGTCCTTAGGATTGATTGCGTCGTACAGAACTAGATTTGATGAAGAAATTAATTAAAATTGAATTGTTCTATGAATTGTATCTGAAGCTGATTCTGTGATTGCAATTTGGTTTTATAAAAGGAAGATGATGTTTTCACCCATGTAAAAAGATTCAATCAGCTAAACAAAGTCAATTAAGATATTTCAAACTGTAAATAAACAATACATTATCTGCAAATTTGGCAGGCACAACACAAAACAGGCTACTCGTTGTTTTAAAAAACTAATTCAAGCTTTTGCATCTGTTTCTTGATACAGGTGTATTGCGCCACCACTAAACCTGCATGCATTGTGTACTTCTCTTTATCTTAACAACTCTCATTAGTACCTACTTGGAACTGTTGGACCACAACAAATTTATGATACCTGTCATATTAAATTAACGGATAAAATTTCTTCGTGTGGTTTACTTCTAAAGTGTATCCAACAGTGAAGGAATTGTTGCAAAAATTCCCCTTTTCCTCTTGAATTATTGTTGCCGTATTTTCTCTACTGATTGCTGAAAGTAAATTATTTTGTAGTTTGCATTTATTTTGTACACAACATGTAACACTCTTGTAACATACCGCATGTGGTAACGTATATCACCCGGTGTTGGGTGAATACCAATGATAATGTAGGTTGGTGAAGACTGTTTCTAAAATTTATGCTATGTATGTATAATATATGATCTAAATCCTTTCAAACTATTTCTGAAACTCTATAACAGGAAATAAATGTATTAGCAGCCGGACTGAAATTATGACTGTCCATTTATCAGTTTGCGAAAACCGACATGGCTACATGGAAAGAGAAATAGCATGTGTAAAAAGCCTACTGTTTGATGTATGAACTCTTGTTTTCTCCGTCTTATGAACTCAGCAAGCGTAAACAACTTGTTTCTTATTTATCTCCACTCTTGCAATTTATTGCTAGAAAAGGAACACTATGCAAAAACCACTGGGCAAGGTAATATAGCCATTGTAATAGAAATGCAAGCGAAGTAACTAAGACAAAGCCTTGCTTACGAACTTTTGAAAAATCATGTGATTCACAAAAAAATCATATAATTTACATCGTCGCATTGTTATCTTCGTTTAACTCCTCCTTGGTTAACCTGGTGGGATGCAGTTTAACCCTGCTTGCCACTTGCACACACTCAAACTACTACTATCTGCTTCAAAAGTTGCCTGTTATTAAACTCAATTGCACAATACATTTTTAACTGCATCCAGCCATCTCTCAAACAAAACTTGAAATATGATCAACAAGTGAGAGCTTGACTGAGAAAATGGGTGGAATTCATAACTCTAAGAAGGCATTTATTATTTGAAATTGAAAAATACAATCTAGATCGAGCATCTCAGCTCAAGTTTGCAAGAATTTCCATCTGTTTGTGATGCATAAAAAGTATGTGTTTCTGTGCATATGTTTGTAAATATGCGCAGGTTGTAAATCAAATTTCGATTGTTAATGCAAAAAAAAACCGAGATGAATCCAGTCGCTGAAATTTTTCTTGCGGGAAAATGAACGTCAATAGCTTGCGTTTTTCTGTCGGCAGCGGATGCAACTCGTCAGTCGATTTTTAGATAGAACTGATAAAATGGTAAATAGCGAATAAATAACAAAATAACTTACGACACCGACAAGACAGTGTAATCTAAATCCGTGTTAGCAATTACTCCGGGGATTCTTATACTATATGATACACTATTACGTACGAAGACTATGTATTACAAGTTTTAAGTTACATAGCCAAGGTAGGTCTGATTTATGTTTGGCCTATTGCCGATGGACACAGTAAAATGTATTGGCATTGGTGTGGATTATAACATGTTCACGCATTTTACATAGAGGAAGAGGGAAGTATGTAGTTACAGTTATATACAAGTATTGATTTTTTCAGTAAAGTCCTCATTAAACTCAAGAGAGTGAGAACTCCGCTCACTGAATCATAACCGGGATGGAGGCGATTCGAAAGAGAAAGAAGAATGAAGAAGGAAGTGAATGAATGAAACTGAAGTGTTGAAGTAACAAAATATTCCCTGAAATCAAGCTGCAAATGTGCATAATGGTAAACTGCTTACTTTTGTTAGGCATTTCCATCTTAGTCATCATAGCTGAAGTATGGGATCTCGAGTTAATTAATGATTTTCATAAAAATTAAAAAAAGTAACTATAATATTAAGATAGAAAATTACTGCAAATTGTGACTTATTCCGAGCAGGCTATTCTTTAGTGCGATGCATGTCAAAATAGTGTCGTTCACTTGACTGCGAAAAAATTGTGGAGGTTTTTGAAGTTAACGATGCATTTTCTTCTATTGTTTTTAATGCTTATGTGATTTCTTGTGCTTACTGCTTAGTAGTTCTTAGTATGTGATTTTTTGTGACGGTGTACGTACAAGCTTGCACGATTTTTCTTGCGTTATTTCCTTTTCAAAAAATACAAAATAAATAAGGAAGAAATTTTCAAAAAGCAATTCCTTCACACTTGATGGAATGAAGAACAGCTAGAAATGAAGATATAAAATTTTTTCTCTTTTGTGGAAAGGAATTCATAATGGAATGTGAAACGGTATTGCTTGAAATTCATGCTGGTTTACGAAAAACAATTACTCTTGTCAAAGAAGTTATATTATAGATTTAACGGGTAAACTAGAGGTAAAGTAGCAAAGCAAATACTCTTTCCCAAGTGATAAAAATGATGAAGTTGAGCTTTATGTGCTTTTCAATGTACATTTTTATCTTTACTGCTGAGAGCCGGGCTTGCACAGGTAGTTTGCAATCAAATCCAATGAGTAAATTCCTTTCTCCCAATTCCCAACGTAGTAAATTCAAACTTATGTTTGACGAAGCACTACACTAAACAACTTTAATTTGTGATTAAATAAGTGAAGAAAGGCGATCCGGTAATTTTGTTGATAAAATAAAATCGACAATGGCTTGCATTTTATTGTCTAATGGTGACCGTGCATGGGTAAAGTAACTTCATATCATGGCGCAATTAAAATTTAATTTCCTACTGCAATGTGCCGACAAAAAAAGTTGGTATGTTCGTTTGTTTTTTCTACAACCTCTTGAGAAAATATTAGATGCTAAGTAAACAGGAATTAAAGAAAACTTTCAATTAATTCTGAATCTTCCTAATGATACTAACAATAAAATGAAGCAACAATTTTGACCGTATGGCCAGTACTATATCCATCAAGCAAAAAGTGTGTTTCATAACAAACATACTTACTTCATAGGCAGAGTCAGGCACAGACGTACATATTTCAATGCAATATAATACGGCTATAAAAACATCAATGATTTCGTTCGGCCAATGGAAGTTGGTAAAAGGGAATGGAACAGAGCAAAAAGGCGATTTCTGATGAAACAAAATTTTGTTCAAGAACTGGCTTCATTGATTAAAACTGTTCTCAGATTTTTACTTTTACGATGTGGTTTGCATGAAATACAGCTTGCCTTGATTTTAGGTACTGGGTAGCATTGTCTGGAATTCTCGTTTCCATTTATTTATTTGTTGTAGGAAAAACTTTTGGAAAAGTATGGACTGCGGACAACATATCCTTTTTGCGAGAACAAATAAGTAGAGTAAAATGATCTGCGTATTTAAGGATATTTATTGGCAGAATATTTAAATATTTTCTGTCGGTTACACGAGATGGGTTCATTGCTTTCACAGGTAAGCGTGTTGCATTAATTGCATTCATCCAAAACAAGTATGTAGTATGTAGTACTTCGATCGGGTTAAATTCATTAATCTCACTCATTTCCCGACAGACAACCCTTCAATCTATTGAGTACGGAACGGATGCGTTGAATATAATAAATATTGAAAATTTGAGGTAAAAGGATGTTACCAAGTTCAATGCGTCACATCTGTTTTGTTCGCCTATATAAATACATAATTTAGCGATACGCATCAGAGATCAAGAATGGACTACACACCGCCTCTATTATCATTTTAAACTGCAGTTTTCATTGTTCCAGCGAGATGAGTCTAATTTGAATATTCGTCTTCCTCTTTTACCAAAAATACCTATCGCTTCCTTCCTCTCTCTCTTGCATTGTCACAGACTTGTACTCAACACCGAAGTACAAGTGCAAGTAACGACTTGGACTCACATGCTTCGAATTGATTTCGAATCCCTGTGTGGCTCCAGTAAAAGATGTACTAAATGGGCTGTAAAATTCTTTTATCTTCTTGGCAAACTTGATTTTGAAGAAAAGGGGAGTATAGAGGGATAGAAGGGGATTGCACATTTTTTTTCTACAAAACAACGAGTATTTAAAACCTGTAATAATGATTTTTTATCTGGATCCTCTACTTTTCAACTTTAGATATGGTCCACAGAATACGCACCAGGTTCCATTTTCAACAGGGACATAGGTGTGTGTTTGTACAAAATAATATGATTTTCTTTGCTAATTACACAGATTTTCATAGGCTATAAGCTGCTGGAATGGGTTTAATGAGTTTAAGGGATTGTGAAACGAATGAAGAGAACGGCAATGGCCATTGAATGGGTTATCTCTTAATTACATCGACATGTGGATAAAACGCATAGTACAGTTTTGTGGTGGAGTAAATACATACTTCAACACAGTTGCAGCAATTTTTTTTTTTTTTTTTTTTTGTATGCATACTATATGATCAAGATTTATTTTTAAAAAGCTCTAATTTACCGTTTAAATTTTCCCGTAAAATAAGCTAAGCTTCCTGTCTGATTTTCAATAGTGAACGCGGGCGCTGTTGGAGAGAATGTATCCGCAGGGGGTGGGCTTGGTCTCAGCCCGATAATTAAGTCATATTACCTGCCATTTAGAAACTTCCTATCGGGTTTACTTGAAATCTTCAAAAATTGAACGAGCTACGGGTTCCAGGTCCCAATGAAGACGTAAAAGTTCATTTTATTTTTCGCTTCTACATCGGTAGGATGAATAAAATTGTGGCCCGTATGTTTCAATAAATTATTAAATATAGCCTCCCACTGCACATCCCTCCAACAAACTTGTAAACATTCTTACTACTAATCCAAAGGAATATGAAATGCAAAGAAAAATGAAAGCTGTTCGGTGGTACGGCTGTCATGACCGAAAAAACTAGGTAAGGTAGATTATGCTTTATTTTTTCATGGCTAATCGGCTTACCGAATTATTTTAACCAGAGATGCTCCAAATAACCTTGTTGCACCGACAAATTTTACTCATTGCTGTACTTGAGTTCATTGAATATCTTAATTTCTTTGAAGATTATTTCAAAGATTACTAAATACTGAGACGGTTTTTGGCCACGAATAGAACCAGAACCCACGCTGTATACCTGATCAGGCTACGTTGTGACTCAACTACCAAACTGCTTTCCCTCTCTCTGACATAACACACTGCCTTCAAAATAATAGCTCCTCTAACGAAGAACCGATATCCCAAACAAATTTACAAGATAAATATGAAAATAAAGTATGACCATGTAATCCTATTTCAACCTCTTTCATCGGTTTATTCACTTTTAGAGGCTCAGCGCATTTTCTTGCTGGTTGGTTAAACTTGACTGAGCAGAACAGAGAAACCCTTTCTCCAATAATGTTTCCAAACAAAAGCCGCAGTTGGTCTGTCGTAAATTTTTTTTACCTATGCAAGGAAATCCCTATGCTGCTATACCGTCAACCATTTTAAGGACAGGAAGAGATCATAGGAGAAAAAATCGAGAAAAAAAATGTTGTCGCCTAGTTTTCATGGGGTATACCTTGAAACCCATTTCACGTGGTTTTCAAATTGCGGTTAAACAGCAGTAACGACAAAAAAATCTACTCTCTTGAAGACATGTGGTTTTCCTTTCCGTGGAACACTACCCTTTTGTGCCAATGCATCTCTTTATTAGTGTTTTAAAAAATCTAAGAAAATTGGAAGAACATGTTGTTGCAACTCTACATACATCCACTTCAATTTGCTCTTGCGGTTTTGTCTGAATCTGCAGCTTAAAAAATTGCTCCGTGTTTAGTGTGCTCTAGTGTAATGGTGTAATCACCACCCCAGAGAAATATGCAGTTAAAAGGTATAAAGAAATCACGACTGTCAGATATTACTGAAATATTATGGCTTTTGAGGTGTGGAAATAGTATGGTCCAATTGTTCGCGGACGTGTGGGGAGCTCAACTTAGAGAGGGATAAATATCTGCTGAATTTGATCTTGACATTGAAGCGAGTAATGATCTCACGGAGATCTACATAAAAAGAGCGTTTTTAGATTACAGATTGGGAGATACGTAATGTTTTCCCTGATCTCTCTTTTGTAAAAAAAGTTGCTCCTTTTGATGGATTTAAAATAAACAAAAGGATAAAAAGATTTGTAAGTGGTGCATTTATGATAACATTGAACGAAAATCGATAATGTATTTATGAAATACGAGATTTTAAAAAGTTTGCGGAACGAATTTTCTCACTGACTAAATGAATGATCTGGCCAATATTTTGAAAACTTTACAAATGCACTAATCTTACCTGTAGTAAGGGAATCCTTGTGGTACGTGGAGATCCATGGGCATGGGGTGATGTGAGGGATGATGATGGGCTGCATGTACATGCCCAGGATATCCATCTCCTGGTCCCATCATTTTGACGAACTTTTTGTAATGTGATGATACAACGAAACGAAAAGCGGGCAGTATTATTTAGGTTTTCGTCATCTACTGTGAACACTTTGGGTTCTTTATTTCAACCAAATTATAAATCATGTTATAATCACAAACTTCACAAAGATCCGTAAAGCATGTAGAGTAACCGCAGCCTTCACGTGTAAACAAATATCTTGAGTTTCGGAAAAATGAATACTAATACTCTTTCACAACTTTGGACACAACACTTCTACAAATTCAAATTTCACTCGTCAGACTAATTTGAAAAGTGTTCCTTGCAGAATCCCTTTGTTTGCTAAGTGCAGAACAGAGCAGTAATTGGGTTGTTTTCTGGTATTGCTCGGGTTGTCGGCTTGTACGTAATTGAGGGGGATGATCTCTCAAAAATGTTGTCTTTTTTTCACAGTAGTGATGAAAGGTAACAAAAGTTAAACGCTACACACTGGCTCCCATTTAGAGTTGTTTTCTCTCGAAACTAATCATTATTATGATTATTGGTATTGCACACCAAAAGTAATTTCTTCCATAAATCTGTCAATATAAAAAAACAAAGTTAAACTCTACTTGTATCTATACTCCACTTGTTATCTTGTTTATGATTACAACAGTCTCATTTTGTCGTCAGTGTTGCATTTCATTTGAAAATGTGTTGAGTGTAATGCCCTTCATTGCTAAATAAAGTCTCAAAAGGAATCCCTGGCTGAACTTTTTCTCCCACATCCAAATCCAAAGTACCGAAAAAAATCTCTTGCCACCTCATGATCACTTCTGATCATAATAACAATCTGGCATACCTGGTAAACTACGCTTGTGCTCTTGTTTACCGCAAAAATCCTCCAATAATCATAAGCACTGTACTGACTTTAAGCGGTTCGTCTCGACTGCTAGTTTATTAGTGAGACAGTTAACTGTTCACTGTTGCACACTGTTACTCTTAACGTAAAGTATTAAAGAGTATGTAGATAATGATTTTAATGGGAGAATATAATGCAACAAAACACTGATTGACTTAAGTTTTTTTTTTTTTTTTTTTGAAAATTAGTTTCGAGTCACGAAGCAAGAAAAGAAGGAGTCGATCGGCTAAAATAAATAATTTCATGCGCTTTCCAACCCGTATGAAATATTCGTTGACTCGCCAGTAACGCAGAAAAAACTATTTTAGCTGCGTAATGAGAAGCACCTTCGCGATTTGCAAAAGCTCTTGATGTACCTTTAGCCAGGTATTTTACGATATCAATCTACTTTCGGACACGACACGTTTTAGAACTTAATCTAAAAAATAAGTGGTCATATTGTGTACACCAAAATCTATTAACTCTAACGTTATCAAGGAATGATATCTGTAGCCCTAAACAAGACCGAGAATGAGTCATGAAATTTATCCTTCATGTTACAATTTTTGACCAACAAATAGGTGTGTTTGGAAAAAGGAAAATAACTATTATATCAAAGGTCTAAAAGTGATTCAACAAGCATATAAACTTTTAATTTGTAGCTTTCATGAAGTTTGCTACCGACTTGTTTGAAATTTGATCAAACTTTCAGATATACAAAATTGATAATCTTGCATTACGCTAAAAAATGGCAACTTATAGATTATGACAAGCAAAATACTATAGACAAATAAAACGTCTGTAAGAAACGTGACGATTGATAAGAGTTTCCTTCTGTTTGGATTATTGAAATCCAGATACGGAGTCATTACATTTTATTATTTGACGGTATTGTCAATGCAAGTCTATGAATCTTCGAACCATTTCGCTACTACACAGGAATCCTCATATTAGTTTCATATCAAACAAATGATCTGTAAATTTGATAAAAGATAAGAATATGACTTTATTTCGAAATCACGATCATTTTGCTACACATTTTGGGAGACACGGTTTCAAACCTTAAACAGTTTACTAAGAATGAGGGACCGGCCGAGCGAGATTTTTCGTAGGTTTTGTAATTCAAAACCAGACCGTAAATGAAGTAACAAATGTCACCCGTACGTATTGTTTATAGATTTTTAAAAAAATGCTGCTAACTTTACATGTACAGAAGGCTTTATATGAACATTTTATCCAACGTATAATCGTCCAACACATCAGCACATCACTCATCGGTCAAATATTATATGCACGCAAAACACAGTTTGTAAAATACTTCACTGTTTATACATATCTATTATATAACCCTAGAGAACGTGTGTGTGTGAAAAAACAATCGAAAAATCCCTAGGTCAGTGTTTTATTTATTTCCATTCATGGCAATATGTAATAATTTTGTATTCCATTCATTCCAGTTAAGCACCGACAGAATTCTAAAGTAGCTCGAAGACCTCAAATCCGTATCGTGCAAAAAAGGCTACGATGGACTTACTCCTGAAAAATCGTGCTTTTTTCTTGCTTTTCTTCTCCTGTTTTGACATTCACAACCTTTCTTTCCTTCACATACTTTCCCTTACTTTTTCTTGCAGTACACTGAACTCAGCCTTGCAAGTATTTTTTTAAATGAATGGTCCAAAATAAAACCAACTTTTCTCGATGCCTTCTTTCTTGTTCATTAGAACGTGCTATGGGGCTTCCCCATAAAAGATAAGGAAGAAAAAGGGTATACGTACATAAACTGTTTGCGTGTGGCTGTGAAAGTCAGCTCCCCAAACAACAAGTACGTTTACCAGGGGATAAATCCCTCAATGATAAAACTGAAATCATTGGAAGAATATCAATAGGAAGCACGATCCCAAAACTGGAAGCAGAAGAATAGCAGTTTCACACAAAAATACACTTTTCAAAGTTTGAACTTCCTTCGTCTTCGTCATCAACGGCTGCAATGGCACGGAATTGGAGCTTTGTCCTCTGACTACTCAGTAGTATTGCAACAACAGTTCCACTCCACAAGTAAAAGTGCTTATTGTGTGGGTGCACTTTGGCATGATTTCTTTTGCTTTCTACGTTCAATCTTGGAGAAACGTGTGCGACTAGCTAAGCGTACACAAAGTGGAGAAATTGGAGACGAAGAAAAAAACTTAAAAACGAATATGAACCCTTGTCACGTTAAAGTCAATCAGATTGTGTTCACGTACTCAGCACACACAAAGCGTTGTCTGATGTCTCAAGTGCAGCATGATAGTGTGCGTAATGTGGGGTAGGTATATGAAACTCCGGAAAACTCACTGCTAATGAAAATAGCAGGGAAAAATATGGGGTATGATAATACTTCCAGAATATGTTTCACAAGTTCGTAAAAAATGCAGTTTTATGCATCACTTGACTTTCAACAACAGAATCTATCAAAATAGCAGGGGAAAAATATGGGGTATGATAATACTTCCAGAATATGTTTCACAAGTTCGTAAAAAATGCAGTTTTATGCATCACTTGACTTTCAACAACAGAATCTATCCAAGGCTGCACACACAAGTGTTTTAAGGAAATATCCACTCAAGTATGCCCAAGAAAAGGACGTGTTTTAACTGAAGCTCTACCCTGGTAGGATTTTAAACATGCGCTTTTATATTTCAAGTTGATCTATCAAACACTGACATCTGAACATTAAGAAAAAAATCCGATTATAAAATTCTTAAACATTAAAAATCTACTTCATTAGATACTGGATATTACACAGTGTTCAAAATTGTCATGTAATAAATAACTCTTAAGCTGTTGACACTAAACGTAAAAGAGAAATACCAGTAGCACTACTTCACAAAAACGATGATAGAAGGTTGGACACAATCTGCACTGATCAGCACAGGTTACTTTTTTTCCTTGAAAGATTAACTGCAAGTTTTTTTTTGCACTTGATCTGTTTTGAATATAGTTTGAAACATAAGATTAGAGTTTAATGGAATATCAAGTTTTACTCTTTCACTTATGCCACATGATTTCCACCTTTGATGCTTTTCTCGGTCACCTCAGTCATATTTCTTTTTCACGTAATCTGGTTTTCTGGTAATCTGATCAACTACTCAGCATAATCCAACTAGCTTAGTATGCCACTGGTCTTCAAGTAAAGATTCGATAAAGGTGCGTCATCCGATGATGGGATTATATTTTTTGAAAATTTATCTGATTTGCACTAAACCAATCTATCACTTTGACATTGGAATTTCGCTTATGTGTTGCCTGTCAAATAAAACGGGTTGCATGCAGGTATGAATCCTACTTGATACGTACAAAAAGCGCTTTGTAGGATAACTTTCACTTCCTTTTCATATTGACTTGCACTTATAAATTACCACACACAATTGAGTTTCATACTTTTGTTTGTGTATTTTTGAATAAGACTCATGACAAAACTCTAAATGGAAAAAGTTTGTCTATGAAATCGCACTCGTTGCAGGTAGATGAAAAACTCAAGTGTAAACCAAGCAAGCAGGCAACCTGTCAGTTTCACACAGTTCCACATGCACCAAGCAAGTGAGTGTGTATGAAAAGGTGATGTTGTAGTAGCCGCTTACGCTGTGTTTTCTGTAGTGGAGGTGGTAGTAGAGACTGATGTACAGGATTGAGCTAGCGGTTGAAAAGCACAAGTCAGATGTAGAGCTGGTGTAGTAAAATAGTAAATGAATACGAAGGTAAAAAAATTGTTTCTAGTGTCTACCTATGTAAACAGGAGCTCAGTAGTGTAGAGAACGGCTAACTAAACCACCAGCTTTTTAGCTGGTTATCTGCTGTCTGAATGGTATGATAGGAAACAAGTTAACTAGATTTGCTAATACACACTTATTATGCATCTTGTACTTTTTATGAAAAATATACGCATAACACCTTCAACCTTCTGTGAACAACGAGAGGCGGACAGAGCTAGATATTCGATGTTTATTTTTGATTTTGTACACTGACCAGCCAGACTCAAAGACGTTCTCATTCCATTTCCCCTTTGAGAGTGATGATGGAAGTCAAAACATAGAAGCCGGAGTGCATCTCAACGTTTTACTTGGATAAGCAATGTAGGTTTGGGAATAAAAGCTAGCTTTTTTTCACAGTATCGTTGGGTCGGATGGTCAGGGAGCTTTCAGCATTTTGAGAAACTGTACAGTTCAGTGAGTTTAGAGTGAGAATCGTACAAAGTTGCACTCGGCTTGGCCGGGGAGGAACAACATATAACGTAAAAGGATTTCGATGAATCACTATTACTATAGTGTGAAGTTTTGTAGTCTCGATCCTTTTTCAGTCTCCACTAATTTGTGATAATTTGCATAAATGAAAATGAAAATTCAAGATAATAATGTCTTCTTTAAAAATCTTAAGATTTTAAAGCACACACAATACGTGAAACTGAAATCAAGAACAAATATTGTTGAAATATAAAATTATTTTATTTTTTAACCGATTATCAATAACACTTGTTTACGTGATAAGTACAAGCTATATAATTACTGTCATTCTATCATATCATCAAAATCTTTCATATCAGTTTGCAGATTTGCGTTAACATTCTCGTTGCAAGGACTCGGCAATCCTATGTCCGACAAGAATATCAAGCTCAATGATGCGATCTCGAGCTCATGACGCAACAAACAATCCACAGATCCGACTTATGTAGCCAGCAATACTTCCGTAATGTCCTATACCGTTTTAAGTTGAGAGCTCTCGTGCTTTTCTTTCTGCAAAGTGAAGAGGAGGGCGGACCATTGCATTCCCGCCGATGGGTTGGCTTATTTCACGCGCAGCTCGACCTGCCTCCGCGTATACCTTTCTGTAAGCATCGCATTGCAATATGAGAATATTGCACTCAAATTGCAGTATCAGCTCTTGACGAAAAAAGCAATTGGAATAGTGCTCTTGCTCGTGGTCATACATCTCCCCGTGCCATACCTTCACATCTTTGGTTCTTCGTCGAGTAAAGCTTTTCAAATGCTTGTAAAGGTTCATCAAGATACAAGACCAGCTTCCCATGCTCATTCCAGCCACAGTGGCTCGGCAGCAGTTGTAAGATGAACATTACTACTGCAGCACTATAAGATGAACATGAAAAAAAGACAGGGCAAATGTTTTGATGAACGACTCGGAGTGCATTGTTCAAACTTTCACTTTGGTCGTTGCCGTTGATGCTATTAACGCATAATCCATTTCAATATTCTTTTTTTTAGGATAAAACTTGAAACAAGTTTGAAGCTTTCACAAGGAAATATCACTTTATTGTTTGCCCTAACTGCTTGTAAAAGCCGAAAAGTTTAAATTAAAAGTAATGCGAAACGGGGGGTTGTCGGATGTAAAACATGAATGAACTGTACAAATAATAATTTTCTGTAAAAAAGGAGGCATATAGATGAATGTATCCATTTTCCAGAAGCGGGGGAGACGAAGGATATTACGTTACTTCAACAGACATAAATATTCGTTGAGTACATTAAATAGTCCATCCTGGTCGTTTAGTATGCCAAGGGTCAGTTTGTTTTTAACTTGCGATGAAACCAACAAGCTGCTTTTGTAGTATCAAACCATACCATCGGCTTTCTTGTCAGCCTGTCTCGCAAGGAGTGGGAGAGAGGATGTTAGCTTTTAATGTTGTTTTACGATGAGCAGTGGTCAAAACATAACTTTATCAAATTACTTTTCCACCAGCAGAAACATCGGCAATCGGCAGAGATAATTGATGGTGTACATACGTCTATTCGTTTTCTGAGGAGAAGTCGGCTGTTGTTCTCGGATGGTCACA
>VICI01002582.1:0-16050 GCA_019593645.1 Akabosia matsudoensis
TGATTGTGTTCAGTGAGAATGAAGAAAGGAACAAAAGGATAAGTCAGTGCAAAGAGCTATATGATGCTATATTCTCTGAGCAAAAGTGCAGAAAAATCATGTTAAAAAGGTTCAGACACTGGCAAAAATTTGCCCACTTTAAGTACGCTTTCACGGACGCAAAATATAAATTTTGACCATGTTTCTCTTTTCTCTTTTTAGGCCTTACATGAAGATAATGTAATGCATACAAAATAGAAAAATAAATGGCAATCCTCCTGTTGACTTTTACTACGCCTACGGTACTTTTTTCCTGAGCCTCCTCTTTGGTGGGCTGTAATATGCGCATTATTTTAGGCAAGATGGATAACTTCTATGGGGTCTTGGTCCAAGAATGTGTTTGTGCCAAAGTGGACTATCTTTCCAAAACTCTCAAAGTCGATAGACTGGAAGCTAACTTTTTATCAACCAAAACCGACAAGCGAATCTAACAAAATACATTATGCCTTTTAGGTGACCATCTTACAGTACATTAGCTCTGTTATTCCTAGTTTTTAAAAACAAACATATATTCTGTGCCCTGCAAATATTTTGCAATTTGATTGCGGAACAGAAAGCCACTGCAGAGAGGAAATTGGAGAAAAATCCTGACTACTAGAGCTAAAAGTACACATCTGCAATTTTATTTCAGGTTCTGTTTTATGTCTGCCATGGAGGGAACCAGAAGTGGTTCAATAGTGGATCAAGACAAGTGACCAAGTCATGCATGACAATATAATGCTTTTAGTATGTAAAAAAAATTCTTTGGTCACTGGACAGTCCTCCCAGAAACCATATCCCACATACAATCTCGAGTAAAAGTATGGCAAGTGCTGTTTCTTTCCTGTACCAACTTTCACAGTTCCAAAGTCCTTCATTTTTCTGCTACCGGCATTCGCAGTCGCACACTCTACCCAGAAAACATTTCCTCTTTTCAAATGTACAACAAACACGGGAGATTTCATAGCGAAGTGAGAAAAGAAACAAATGTCCTGTTTGCTCTGCTTATGATGGTACTATGGCCTAAATACATTTTCCTGTTGGGTCACATCTCTTTCTTCCTAAATAGCTCTTACCTAAAGAGAGCCCAACATGAGAAATCTTTTACGAACAAAACTTGAGGAGACATGTTTTGCGTTGTTATACTCTCGGTTCATTTGGTGTCAAAGTGGAAAAAACTATACGAAGGAATTGATGCGGAAGCGTATACAAAAAATGTTAGCACGTGAAAATAGGATAAGAAAGATAAATTCTTTAAATTTTACTCAACTCTTTTCCTCAGATCAACGAAAGATTCTCACTTAGCCTAGGAATAAACTTGTACTGTATAGTTAACCAAGAGCAGTGAATTACACGCATAAAAGCCAGAAAACACATATTTCCAGAGTTTGAAACAAATTCTAATGTGTAATGGGTGGAAACTCTTTACAACAACATTGCAATGGGGGGGGGGACGTGTAACATGTAAATAATTATGTGGTGAAAAACAACGAGCTCGTAACAAGCACTAACGACAATTTATTTCTCGCACGACTATAAAAAAATCAGAGCTATAAAAATGTATGGAGCGGTAATGGGAAGGCTTAGTAAAGAAGGAACCTCACAAAATAAAGAAGAATCTAAGAAAAAAAAAAACGGTTCATACCCCATTGGAAGTATTCAGGTCTCTAACCGTAAAGCAATTAGAGGTTGGTTCGTAGGCCAAAACAGCATGTCGCTTATCCACAGGAGAACTTATAGCAGCACCAGTAGACGACGAAGACAATGACTGTTAAGACAGAAAATGAAAATAATTATTTTTCTGTCAAACATTCCTTTGACAATCAGAAACCACGTTTTCTTCTATTTAAAGAAACCCGACATTGCACTTGAGTCTCAGGCTTTCGCGTTAATGGTAACGGTAATTAGCACATGGAAATTGCTGAAAAATGGGAAAAGTGAAGCATGCTGAAAAGATATTTTTCATTACGGAATTCTTTTTGTCTCCAACTAATGATTGGGCTTCTTGATTGCAATTACTGCTGATGTTTTGGTTAGTCTCTGATGTAGACGAATTTCCCTTTTCGAGAAACTTGAGTCTCTGAGCGACTATGTTTTTGGGAATCACTGATGCTATCTCCTGGAGAAACTCCTCCTCTGCAGGGACGGTTGACGAGGACGAACTGGTAGTTCGTCGACGTAGAAACTCAGGCAAGCCTGCTCCATTCAATACGTTTGATGCTTCTGTCCATGCCATCGTTAACTTGAATATGTTTAAGCTTCCCTTGATTAATTTAGTATTGCCTGACAATTCTTAATAATTCTGGCTAACAGGTAATAAAATGTTCTTGCACTGTGTTGTCTGATGGGAACCTTCTTTGTCAATGTCATTCCTTTTACGGATAAAAGACAAAAAAATGAACACATACAGCCAAAATGTGATTTAACACTGTTTGTAATAGTTGGCTGTCCATGTGTCAAGTATAATTCTTTCCATCCGTTCAGTGCAACATAGCCACACTAACTGTCACACAACACGGCTATGAGCACTAAAATAGAATATTAGTGTGTCTTAAAATTTCTTAATGAGTGAATGCAACAAAAGACACTTGAAACATGAGTACAGCTTTAAGAAAGAAGACGACAGCGCAGTCTTAATTTGGAATCTTTTCTTGAACAAATTTTGTACGCTTTACTGAACACTTGACTTGCAAATGGAAGGTGTGAGGAAGAAAAAGTGAAAAATTCTAAATTTGGCAGTTTGAATTGTCTGCTTCAAGGGTCAACACTGATTTTTATCACCTGCAGGCAGATTAAAACATGCATAACACGCGATCAGATCATTTTGTTTGATGTAGTGCTGTCTTGAAGAGTTTGTTCCATAGTAATTTGCATAAAATATGTGGCAATATATCTTGAAATAAAGATGTTTTTATTAGCACCTGTGCAAACTTGTAGGCTAAATGCGCTCGGGGAAACACTCTCACAGTCAGAAGAGAACAATGAGCTATTGCCAGGTGCACTTCACTCCTAATACTGCCCAAAAAATGAAATTCGTTTTGAAACATATAGGTACACCGTGGATATCGATGGTGATAATTAAAGCAACATATTATGAAATAAACTTTGCACTTGTAACCGCAAAGAATCACATAATGTCTGCAATATAAAGCACGAAAAACCTATTGCCTCGGATTACGTAGTGCTACTACTGGCTTTAAATCTTCATAACAAATAAGTATCTTTGCATGTGATATGGATGCAATAAGAAAACGAAATGAAGGGCTATCAACGCTCTACAATTATTTACTGCAGTTGTAGCGATCCCATAATCTATATCATCGTAATCGTCTTCTCGTGCGTTTCTGTTCATCTTTCTTCACAACAACAAAAGACAGAAAACTCCTGTCAACTTGAGTGGGCATGAGCAAGGTTAAGCTTCTCCTCTTGGTGCCTCTTACACTCAATCAACTAAAACATCCAAAACGTTATGGTCCAAAACGGCTACAAGTGAAGTCTTAGGGAAAATGATATACCGTATGGTCAACATCATTACTATTATCATCAAAGTTTGGAAGATAAGCTTTATAGTGCGGATAGCTACAGCAATGCTGATGACGGTGATATACACCAACACTGTAAATGACGATGTTAAACTTGTAACCACTGACAAAAAGAGTGGACAAGTTGAGGAGGATAATCTCTAACAGGCGCAGTGTGGACTTGCCCAATATGGAATTCGAATGCGATGATGACGCTTACGAAATATGTAACTGTTGCTACAGTATCTAATGCTCAAGCTTGTTCAAAATGCGAAATAAGTACTTGCCCACTGGCAAGTTACATGTAGACCTACGGTTTCCATCACTACCGACACTGCCGTCTTTGAAGAATGGAATGCAGCATTGGAAATAATTGAAGATTTTATTGCTTTTTTATTATTAGTAATATAAAACACCATGAAAAAAATAGGTGAACGATGTGTCTCTGTCTTAATTATGTCACTCTTAATGTATATCCAAGTTAGACAAAGAGGAATGTGTAGATCAAATGTCTTGTTGACGTTGTCATTTTCAAAAGCACAAAGTTTCAAAGTTAAAGGAGACAAGGCCGTTTTACAAGTGGCACTAGGTATTAGTGTTGCTTCACAGGTAATAAATAATAAATAGTTTAAATTTTTATCCTCGTAAAATAAAATTGCACCCTGATAGCTTCCATTCATCCGCCATCCATCTTCGATGAACAGACATACAGACAAACTCCTCCTCAGGTATCACATCAGGTAATGTTGGACCAAAATTTTAATTAGAGATCCACTGAATCCATGAATATAATTGCAATGATTAAACCCATATTAAACCCATCGCCTTAACTGTTAAAGACAAAGGTCACCACGAGCTTACAAAGTAGTGTACTATAAGCATAGCACACCAATAAGAACAGGTGTAATAAGTAAAAAAGCTATATATTATGGACTTTGCTACAAAAATTCAGCCTACACAAACACACAAACACCTCCACTCAAGACGAACCACCGGCGAAGCGTTCCCCACTTGAGTAAAAATATTAGCATACTCATCATAGCACACAAGTCATTACCAAATAAATCATCTAACGGTCAACAATTCAGAAATAACGTTCTCTCTAACTACTTAATACGATCATTCATTGTTGACCATCCTAATGATTTTATCCCCTTAAGAAGATGAACTAGCACAACCTTTACAACACTTTTTTCAGGCGAAATCAATCCGTCCACATTCGTCGACACAATAATATACATTAAATTTTTTTTTCTACTACAAGGTCTACAAAAATATATGAAAGTATGTGTGTAATAGATTTCTCCCCTCTAGTTGCAAACATTAATTAAATTTTCCCAAAAAATCGCCGCTACTCATTCATATTCTGTACGGTACAAGGCTATACATGACTACTACCTTTTTCTTGTAACAACATTATTATTAAAACAGATGCCTCCATTTATGTTTTCAAACCAATAACGACTTCTCCTTGTTACCAATTACTTTTTGCAATGCAAATACCCTAAAGCATTGCATGCTCATCATCATTATAGAGTCTTAGGATTTGTTGATGCCACCGGTACTACGTTGCATGGTTTTATAAGTTATGTATACCTTTATGTGCACATGTAGAAAAATTTGAATGGTTTTCTTGACCTTCCGCTTACAAATTTCCATTAGCCCACCTGCACACTAATATATTTGAGTTTGTCAGAATGCTTGGCATAAAAATATCATGTTTTTGTTCTGTAACTATCACGTGGATTTAGCCTCATTTAAAACGTGACTCATTCTCGTTGCAAAACCATTTTTTGCGATTCGATACGCGAGATAAAGAGTTTACGTGAGAGGGGTGAAAGACAGTAGAGCTTAAAAGCAATGAATACAAATTTTATTTCATCTTTCCCACAGTGATCCACCTCCAGGAATTCATATATTATGACATGCGCTAATTCCAAGTGATGGCTGACGTAGATTATTCTGAGCTTTAATACTTATTTTTATGGATTAAGTACAATCTTTACGATTTAAAATCAACTCGCTAAAGGCACGCAGTGCGCAACAAGACTGTTTGCAGAAAAGACTTTCACGAAACTTTTTTTAATCTAGTCCCAAGAGTAGCGTTGCAGTCAAGTCGAATATTTTGTGAGATATTTTTAGTGCCGTGTCCTCTGTCGCTTTTATAAATGGTCCAATATAATAAGCTGTTTCACTCATGGCCCGAGCTTGCCTTCGTTCATGGGGTGGAAGCAATTGAGCCTCTCGCCAAATAAAAATGTACTTGCCCGAGTTCAGAGCAGGTTGCGAAGCATGTTTACAAAAGAAAAGAATAAGTCCAATCATTATTGCTACTAATCCAATTCCAACGAATATAGCAATGTACCCAAAAATCATAGTTTCCAAAACTTTTTGAGTGAGTTCAAGTTTTCCAGCTCTTACATCTCCAAGCAATTTGAAGAGATACTTTAATAACTTTATTACGCTAAAGTTGCAAACTATGCAAATGCACATTCCTACTGCATATCATAACTGGAACGTAAGCTGCCACGCAGTCTTTGCTAACTGTAATGAGCATTCTCGTTTGGCTGTGTAGTCGATGGACCTCGCTGAATATGTCCAATTTAGACTTGCTTTTCAAAAAGGAAAGATTGTGTTGTGCTTCTATAGTTGGGGGACTGCTGGATTGCTCAAACTTGAATATTCGAAAAATAGTACGTTTTGCATTGTTAGCTGCTTTCTCTATAAGCCTTTTCCAGAAAGGCTGTTGCCTTTCCACCAGAACACACTTTCTCCACGGGCGTTTGTAGGCAAACATGGTCCAGATGAGAATCCGCTTTGTTAACAATTCAAAAGCATGTGTTGTGCTCATGGCAAGTAAAATAAATGAGGAACAAGACGTAGACGAATAGAATGTAAGAAAACAGTAGCACGAAGCAGCAACTATTCTTCGGAGCATTGGAGCTATAATAATTTCCTGAAGAATAATGTTCAGTGGGTCGAGTAAACCAACAAATGGAAGACCAGACATAAGAAATGGAAAAAGAAAAAAGCCAATGGCAACATTGTAACAAAATATTTCGGGAATGTCAGGCAGACGATATGGAGATGGCAAACCTGTACATGTCCAGGAAAGAGAAAACCAGTTAGATTTACCATTACAAATTAGTTGGCTAGAAGTGGATGAAATACAGTTTTAATGTACCAATATTTCGGATTCCAGCTAGGTGAAAAACAGATGAAACCATGTGTGTCACACTTGGAGGGTCTCTTTCAAACGTATACAAAGTTATGATTGTTTGCGCTGTTATGACAATGATAAATCCATATACAATGAACAACTCCGCGTTTACTTTTGAGGCTTTTTCAGCGCTACGAAATGTCCAAATTTCTATGAACAAAGAGTATGAGAAAACAGCAATTGCAAGAATGTTCACTATTTCCCACAATGGCATTTTCCATCTCGTTCTTAGCTTTGGATTTACTATCAATTGATCTACATTACTATCGTATTTAAGTGGCATGTCAAACTTGAGAAGATTTTGATACAATAGTTGAACATTTATATAGCCAGCACCGAAACCCATCGTATATTTGCTTTTAAAAACTTTAGTCAAAGTAAAATTTCTACGAATTCCTCAAGTGCTGGGCAATTAAAACCCTACTGACAACTGAGGGAATGAGAAGTGTGCTTTAAAGTTTATCAAACGGATAATATATAAATACAATAAAATCGGCATGATCGATTGGAAAGAAAAATTTTTCAATAAAAACCGAAAAAAGTTCAAAGAAGGAATTTTAAAAACATGTTTAAAAGAACACGTAGTAGAAAAAGGCGGCTTTGAAACATCGGATTTATTGAAAAACAAGTATTTATTGAATTGAAAATTAGGTATCGTGAATACAAAATGCAAAAAAGTTGTACATTCTTGAACTCTGTAAAATCCATATGAATAAATGAATTGCTAATTTCTTGGCTTTCCCTCGACAACTTCAAATTTTATAAAGTTTGCGATGATTTAAAAATATCACACACTTAAAACATATTTTGTTATAGTTTGGCAATTATTTTGTCTCAAAATTCAAAGTTAAATCAATAACTTCGTTTGATGAAGATATCGTTCTCAGACTATATTTTGCTCTCTGGTACTCGTATTATGATCCCACATAGGCTAACTGATGTCTTTATGCCATTTTTTGAACTACGATGTGTTATGTGATTGACGATAAATAAATACCCAATGTGTCATTTTCATTTTGGAAAGAGAGGGTAGGTGTGGTAGTCGGCAACTTTGGATCATAAATTAAATAACATTATTGCCGCATGTTATTTAACCGTTTAAATAAAGCTTTTGCTTCAATCGTACCAATTGTATNGGCAACTTTGGATCATAAATTAAATAACATTATTGCCGCATGTTATTTAACCGTTTAAATAAAGCTTTTGCTTCAATCGTACCAATTGTATAATTGAAAGCCAACCTAATGCTACTTTAAAATGGCACGCCAGAAATAATGTGGTAAGATGCTGATAACCATCATCATATAATAAGCATCAAGTTGTAATAAAGATAGTAGGAAAAATGTCCCCAACTTTGCTGTTACGCGCACGTGACACTAAAAATGACGCACCTTTATCACGCTGCGTAGTAAATAACTAGCGTTTTTACCATTAAGGCCGCCTTAATTATAACTAAATCTATACCGTTTCTAAAGGAGTGCTTGGCAACCTGAACAAAATACGTTCTATTAGGAGTTAACCGTTTCATCAAAAACTGTTTTCTTATTTTATACAGAGATTAAAATCTACGTGACGGAAAATCGCCTACTCAAAAGTTTTGTTGAATAAATCTTGTGCTGACAAGTGATGATAAAATTTTCTAATTGAACAAAGAAACACGAGTAGGATTTCGTTGTGGCAAAAGCATTTGAATGTTTAAAATGATGTACACTTCAATCTTTCTTTTAATATGTATTTTAATATGTATTATTCGCCAAGTCGATAATCTTCTTTATCGGCAAGAAAAAAAGCATTTTGCTGATTTCTATCGGGCATAAGGTTAAGACTACTGCTGTTTCTTCCCATTTTTACCTCTATATTTACCATAATACTAGATATATATGTACTATATCATACAGATAAAAATGTCTGATCTTTCATTGCTGACGAAAATACTGTATTTCGAAACCATGTCAAGGTTTTACCAATAGATTATTTCCCTTGAAAACCGTGCACTTTACATACTATCCGCAGCTGCAGTTTATTAAGTAGAAACACGAAGCGGGCTAGTTACCCGTTACTCAATTTCTCCTTTCGTTTCGCAAAATAATAAGAGTAAACCAGGGACTATAATCGCGAGACGCGTTGAAATACATCATGAGCTTCCATAGAATATCGGTATAAAAACTAGTGCTGAATGTTGATAAAACTTGTATAGGAATAAGCTGTTTCTTTTTCGATGAAATGTGCACATGGCGTAAACTAAACATTGCTTTGATTTTTACATTTTTATCGTCATAAAGATCAAATTCATTTTGGATCTGTGCCATCTACATTATATGCTTGCAGGATTATGTGCTTAACTTTAGACGGCATGGGCATAGAAGATGAATTTTAAATTTTTAAGACGCAAAAAGTGGCGGTTAAAAACATGCTGTGAATATTGCAGAAAGTTTCCAGGGAATAGTAAGTTATATGACAAGATGACAGCTGCATTATTATTTAACATGTAGAAGACACAGGATCAACAACGTATCGATAGATAGCGCAATGCCAACTGCGACTCTATCAATTTTGACAGCCCAAGTCGTTTCTCTGAGATGAAAGAAAAATATTGATTTTGATGTTTTCCTTTCAATTCAAGGGAAAATCGCGATTTAAGCAGTAGCGAACGAAATAATACTGACGTCAATCATTTTTAAACTAGACTTTCCAAACTTTTTGAGAACACTGAAATGCAATGCGGGCAACGTTCAGCTAGTGGCTAGTAATCTCATATTATATTTGTGAATATGCTTACTTGTTGTGGTTGATGAAGAAACCGAATATCACACTCGCTTCCACTTCCTATGAGAGTTGGATTTTGGATGGACAAACGGAAGGAAATCGTGCCTCGACTCTGAAGTAGAAACCACTGGGTAATCTGCTTGTCTGGACCATCTTCCTCACTAAAATCTTCGTGATGAAATGATGATGGTGTAGATGTTATAAAGTTGGGATGTTGTACATTGCTATTAAAGCTTAGATGCGGATGTGACTGTCTTGTAGGTCGGCTGGGTGAATAAAGCTCGAAGTCTAAGCTACTAGACCTAACTTTTTTAGAATTTACGTGATAGTTTTCGATAAAGTGTTCGTTTTCATCATTTGTATGATTCACGCTAGGTAAATGTGAACGATGAAACATTGTAGTCTTTGATAGCGGCAAATCACTTTTGGAAATTTTGTGTTAAAAACCTTCCATTTTCTTAGGTAGATTTGCAATGAGGAACTGCTACATTCATTTGCACTGTAGATGTTAATGCACCGAATTATAGCTTGGTTTGTTACTGCATCGTATTGGCACTTGGTGGAACAAATCTGTAAACAAATGATAAACACACCAGAGACACGATTAGCTTTGTCATTTCTGAACAAATATGATATAAAAAACCTCGAGGCAAACAATAATCCATGATAGGGCAGTGTACATCATGTCATGATAATTGCACGCTTTTAAAATATCAGGTACGGAGGGAGGAGGAGGCATGACGCATCATAGTGTTGAGTGTTTTCCTGTTCATCCATCCTTGATCGTGAACTTCTAAATATGTAGTCTTGATACGGGACTGCAATGTTTGGCTAAATCAACATTGGATGTTTTATTGGGGCAGGTAATGAAAGAGACAAGAAATACTTCAGCGGAGGTGATTGGGTGTTAAGAATTAACAAGCAAAGTAAAAATGGAAATTCTCTGCATACTTATACTGCAATAGGCTATCGACTAGAAGAAATTGTTTTCAGGCTAATTACGTTTCTATAAACGGATAAGCATGATATGCCAGAAAAGGCATCTGAGCGCCCATGTGTCTAACCGTTTCAGAGGACAAAGCTTGTCAATACGAAATATTGAACCATATATGGAAGAGCTTTTAGTTGCGCTTTGGCGGAATATTAAACAACACGGACCAGTATGGTGTATAGTGTATGGGATGACTGTAGCTAACAAGATTAATCTATTTTTTCTAACAACTTACTATCCTGAACCAAAATGAGATTCCAGTGTTGTTGCCGAACGAGATTGTATTAAATACTAATAACTGGAAAATATTTTTTGAATCAATTTACACTTTTCATACTTACAATAAGCCCATTGCGTTTTAGGACAGTAGGCTCTAGTAAACGCGATTATTTAAACAAAAGCAATGCTCATCTATTTTAGCGTTTGATTGAATATATTAAGTACGTAAGTTCCTATTTTTTTGGAAAACCCGAAAACCCTGCTTTGAACACTAGAACTTCGATGAGAAATTTTCTCCATTGTAGTTGCTAACTAATATCGTGGGAAGAACATTTCAATCGTAATTATCATTGACATTACTGTCTCAAACTTTCCAAACTAATGCACCTTATATGTGTAAAACAACAACATTATACTTTTTATTGTCTTTTTGGACGCAGATTCAATTCACTGTTAGAATTTTAAAAAAAACATGCTCATGTCGGAAAAGAATGAGGTAGTACCGCGTCTTCTTGGAAAAGAAGGTGATATACACATTATCATCAGTACATTCCTCTATCTGTTCTATAGATATTATCAAAGGTTTGTTTTGCTTAATTATATGGCTAGAAAATAGGTGGCATATCGAAATTCGTCGAAAGAAACTTTTCAGCACTATGCGAGTTAAGACAAATGCATCGTATAAACGCGTGATAGAGTAATGGGTTCTTGGCTGATGGGAGAAGAGTGATGACCATACCTATGAAATGGATGTTATGAGCATATTATTCCACCTTAAAAAGATGGATGGACACGAAAGGAAAGGTAAATGTTTTTTTTTCTCTTTTGGAGATACCATTTGACTGGTACAAAATTACTCGATGACATCTGAGCATGCAGCAATGCGTACGTGTATTGGTCTTGGTAAAAGCGATCAACCAAACGTTCTTCCTCAGATCCGAGAAAATTATAGTCTTGAGACATTATGGCAGTTTGAAAACCATGCATTTGTTGTTAAAGTGACAAAAGGACTGTGCATCACGGTATCAACGTTTTTACAACAAACCTACATTTTATTTCCATTGCCGTGACAATTTCTTCAGGTGCAACTTGGGTAGAAGTGACCAGGATAAAAGCGACATACCGTTTATCGTTTTATCCGAAGCTGTTATCGTTACTTTTTTCCCTTGACTTGGCAATCATTTATCTCTTTCATTTTATTCCTCCTCGTTAAATCACTAGTTTTACAGTTCCACTTTGCAGGGAAAAGAAATACTGGATACGGGCATGTGAGTATATCGAGCCGAGACTTTCATTAGTTGGAAAAATGATAGCCGTATAAATAGGCTGAGATTTCCTTTCGGCGCCCCTGTATTTAACAATTGTCAGTCGAACACTGATGAGCCATGTCATCGTAACGCTCCTTTTTATGAGGGTGGGGAGTAAAACATGTAACGAAGGCTGTTTGATTCTTGGAAATTTCACCCTTTTCCACTGACTTTCTTTTTCGAGGAAACGAAATACGGAAGCGAAAATGAGGAATTCTCCATCCTCTCCGGAAACTCCATGTAAAAACTTTGGATCCCGAGGATCCATGTCCTCGTCACTTTCCTCGAAATCAGTTCGCTTTCGATTTCCATTCAAACAAAAACCAGCGTCTGGAGTGTCTCTCACTCGATCGCAAACAATCAGTACTGATAGTCCATCAGGGTCTTATGGAAGTAGTGCTGGTGGAGGGAGCGGATTTTTAGGACTTCGAAAGCATTTCAAGTCGAGTGCAACTACTCCTACAGGAGCAAACATCATGCAATCAAGGTAAATAAGTTACATTTTCGACCTATTTCAGTAAAAAAAAACTTTGTTTTTTGCACGTCAACATAAAAGGATGAAAGACTTTTTCTGAAGAAGTCGTCGCTAGGAATAAGTATCTAAAATGTTTTGATAAACACCAACCGTGTACCCTTATCGTAATCGTTGCCTTTTAGAAAGTTTCGTATTATCATAATTATATCAACTGCATATTATCGAGATCATCTTTCTAAACGAGAAGTAACTCATTGCACGCATTGTTGCAAATCTGTTTGAGATTGGCAAACATCGCTTAGGTATGCAAACAACAATTAAGTGCACTTAAACAGGATTTCAAAATGATCATAGAGGCAGGAAGGAAGAAAAAAAAATGTACCCGACTCTCCACTTTAAAAAAAACTTTTCTTATCTGTTACAAGTAATACAGCCTTTTTGAGATTTTTAAAAGTGAACTGTTATTGTAACCAAATTGTACCGTTTGTTGCCCACTGTGACGGTGAGTGCCTTTGATGTGACCTCTGGTTAACCTATCCACCCTTTCTGATGCGATAACAGTAAATTATTTTTCCAATAAAGGTAATCGACGGAATAATGCGGAGAGCTGCATTGTCATAGGGAAAGAGTGAATAATTTTACACACGAGCGCTATCTGCAATCGACAAAATGGTGAGACAAGATATGGAATGAAGTTGTTCACGATAGAGAACAAGCAATACATCAAAATTAGCGAAAGGTGAACACGGGCCAATTTGTAATAAAAACTGTTTGAGTTTATTTTGCATGTCACATGTCTAAAATTAGCGACGATAACAGTAAATTATTTTTCCAATAAAGGTAATCGACGGAATAATGCGGAGAGCTGCATTTTCATAGGGAAAGAGCAAGTCGTTAAATGTAATTTTACACACGAGCGCTATCTGCAATCGACAAAATGGTGAGACAAGATATGGAATGAAGTTGTTCACGATAGAGAACAAGTAATACATCAAAATTAGCGAAAGGTGAACACGGGCCAATTTGTAATAAAAACTGTTTGAGTTTATTTTGCATGTCACATGTCTAAAATTAGCGAAAACCTCTCAAAACACTGTAATCCCAAAAAGGTCGTGATGAAACCATAAGACTTCTTTTGCACGCAATTTCGTCAAAGTTGCGCTTTGTCTCCGAAGCTTTCTCCATGTTGATTGATTTACATGCATATGACTTGCTCATGATGAGCTGTCAATTGTTACGAGCTTTTTTGATTAAAACACTATTCGTCCTTTTTTGTTCTGCTTTATATCTTTATCTCAGACATGCATTTTCATCAAAGCACTTGATCACATCCGCGTAACTTTGAATACTGCTCGATTGTCGCAGCTTTTCTGATTCATTCATTCAGTTGTCCCATACTTTCTTAGCTAAAAGACTAATTGCCAATTACAATATGGCATGCTTATGCTTTTCATTTGCATACTAGATTTGCACACCCTTTTCATTTGAAAGCATGCAAACATTTTTGCTTTGGTGTGATCGACAAGCAATCAGCATTTAGTGTGATAAACTTGCGCAGGACAGAAGTATATTTACTTAATCATAGCAGTCATCACTCTCAACCCTCGTACGCTTTTGAATTCTTCATAATTGCACCTTTAAATAGTTCTTAAATGAAAGCTGTCAATGTATTAGCACCATATACGTGCATTCGCCTTTCGAAAACTTTAACTATAGAGTCTGGTAGTGAGAATCCCAGTTAATTGCTGTCCTTCTGAACAGCAACGAAGCATAAAATTTAAGAGAACCTTTATAGACTTCAAAAGTACGTTGACCAAAGATAGTGATATCGCTTTAAACAAAGATAAGTTTTCAAGACATTCAAGTCCAGATTGTTTGTGAATATAAGTTACCTTTTTGCGTTCAAACACTTGAAGTTGACGCTTCTGATGAGGATGAGTACAAGGAAGAACAGTCAATACAATAGCTTAAAACTGGAACAACCTGAAAAACATTATAAACTGGAAAACACGTTTCAGTGGCACTTGTTTTGCACACACTACTCCAAATCGTTTGGTGAGATTTATTTAATTCTTAGCAAATCGAAGTAAACAATACATTATTCATTCATTCTTGTCACTGCATGTTTTCAGTCTTTTCAGCAATTTGTCATTGAAGTCATTTTTCATTTTTATGATTTATGAATAACAACAATTTTTATACGAAATTCCTCCATGAATTATGTATTCGCAGCGTGGCCAGCACATTTGCGAAATTCCTCTTTAAATTTAGTCGTTTTTATAGATGGATAACTCGCTCAAACCCCTTCTTGTTATCTTGGCGTCTATCATGTTGGTCTCCTTGAACATGAAACACAGAGCTTCATGTGGGTCATACAATCTGAGAAGATATTGAAAGTAAAGACGCACACGGTATCATTCACTTTGTAGCGACAAATTGCACCAATTTCACTTTATTTTGGCATGGTAACTATTTTTTGGCAGCTCTATTTTGGCTGATGGTGTTCTTGTCTGGTTATGTATGAAACATGTTCCCTTCGAACCACAAATATTCCTTTCGAACCGATTTAATATCGCAAATAAGATATCCATCTACCTCCTCCCTGGTTGCCGATCAAACTGCATGTAAAATTACCTTATTACAAGCATTCGCAAGAATTATCAAACTTCGAGTCGCACAACACAACATTCTTCTTGTGGTCAACAATTTGTTGCCGTTTTTGTTTTTGCTCAAGAACCTATGACAAGCGGTTTCACGTTCACTGCCTCATCATTCAGATGAGCATACCTTTCACACATGATGATATTCATATTCATCCACAACATCCATTGCAAACGTGCAAATCTCAGACATGATCCTCCTCCCTAATAAAAAAGATTCAACAAGAAATCCTTCTCCTTTTTCGTTTCAAAACACGCTAATAAATCAGTCACACTCACACTTACAAACCCCCTTTTCAAAAACAAATTCGGTGGTTTCTTCTGCAACGAGTAAAAAATTATGTGATAAGGTGTCACAAAAGTTAAGGATTGTCTGATTTAAGATAAAGCAATAAAGAACCTTAGCAATTAAAAAAAATTAGATGAGGTAAGTGGTGATGATGTTTTTCAGATGATATAAAAGAAATTTTCTTTCTCTTTAAATGTCTGCGAACTAAAAACAATGGTCTTTTTATTCTTTCGTTTGTGTAGGTGGAATGAGCTCCTTATCAGCTCTGTTAATTTTTTTCGCACAAAATTCCATACGCATAATGTAACACAGTTTAAGCAAGTGATGATACATAAAGAGCCAGCTCCAGTGTAAAGTTTACATGTTTATTTGAACTAAATCGAATAACGTATAATGTTATCAAGTACGTTTGTGTTATAGATATTTATTTTTTTTCATCGTAAGCGTAGTTGCTACCAGCAGCTGCTGCTGAAAATGTGGCTCTTTCCATGTCATCACAGTTTACATAGGAATGTTGGGAAAACAGTCACTGCTGGGGTATTCATTTTACACCCCTTTTTACTCTACATGGCAGGAGTTTTTAG
>VICI01002583.1:0-16031 GCA_019593645.1 Akabosia matsudoensis
AACTACAAGAAAGTCTCTTGTTGGAGGGAAAAGAAAAATTAGCTCATGGGGGGATACAGATCCGTTACAACATGTTGTCGTTAAACAAGAGGTCGTTGATTTGGAGAATGAACATGAACAGAATGGGGTGTTAATGAACCATGATCATGAGGAGGATGTAGAGGAGGAGGAAGAAGAAGATATAGATGATGAGGAGGAGGAGGACGAAGAACGAGAGGTCGAAGAGGAAAATGGTATAACAAATACGCGCGTGAAAATGTGATTAAAATCAGGGTGGTTAAAAATATCATGTGATTTTAGATGCAGGTGGATTCGGTAGTATTATTAATGGTGGTGGGCTACTCGACTTATGTAAGCGTCTTTGGAATTTTCGGATCGGGCGATTGTGTGTAATGAATATTATTAACGCGTGTGGGGTTTATTTTTCTCTCTCCAGGCATGAAGCCTCGTGAAGGCAAGGACCTAGTAATGCACCACGGTGGAGGAGGAGGTGGAGTTGGAATATCAGCTCCTGCTGACGTGTTCTGCAGTGTTCCTGGGAGATTGAGTCTTCTCTCCTCAACTTCAAAGTATAAGGTCACCGTTGGTGAGGTTCAGAGGAGATTATCACCTCCAGAGTGCCTCAACGCTTCGCTTCTCGGCGGCGTGTTAAGAAGGTACGACAATTTAACTTTTACTTACTTTCTCCGGTGGCGTTTTTTTTTTGAGTATTTGTGTTAACGAGTATGATGGTATTAACACAGAGCCAAATCAAAGAATGGTGGGCGTTTATTGCGTGAAAAGTTGGAAAAGATTGGTCTCAACTTGCCAGCAGGACGCAGGAAAGCTGCCAACGTCACGTTGCTTACTTCTCTTGTTGAAGGTATGTGGGTACACGTACACGTAAAGGTACTTTATACAGGGGTCTAAAATAAAACTGTGTTTGTGTAATTTTTCGCAGGCGAAGCGATTCATTTGGCAAGAGATTTTGGGTACGTGTGTGAGACAGAGTTTCCAGCTCGACAAGTGGCAGAGTACTTAACACGCAACCATACTGCAGACCCAACAGACGCGTACAGGCGCAAAGATGTGTTACTCGCTACAAAGTAAGTTAACAAGTTCACGATCATGTAAATTTACATATTATCCTAATCGTTTGAATTATTTAAAACCTACACAGGCAAGTGACAAAAGAGCTGATAGACCTGTTGAACCAAGATCGTTCACCGTTGTGTAACACTCGTCCGCAATTGATTTTAGACCAGTCTATCCAACGTCATTTGACCCATTTTTCGTTAATAACGCACGGTTTCGGATCTCCAGCAATCGTTGCAGCACTAACCGCAGTGTCAAATTACCTAAACGAATCGATCAAGCAGCTGGATAAAGTGTACCCAAATTCGAATGGGGGTGGGAGTATTATCCCGTTAGGGGATTTACCCAACACTAAAGTCGAGCATCATGGTAAAGATAAAAATAAATGACGAATTCAATGCAACGGTAGCAGCAGCAGCAACAACAACAACAACAACAACGTCGTGGTGGTGCCAGGATTCACATAACATAACTTTTGAAAAAAAAAAAAACAACGTCCCTTCGTTTTTATTACATGAAAAATTACAGAAATCTCTCCTTTTTAGCTTTATATATATGAGATGCCATGAGTTTTTTGTTTTTGTTTTTTTTTAGTATTAATCGTACCCAGTATTTTTATTTCTTGTACATATGTACGTGCAATATTTGTGAATAAAATACACATCGGAGTATATTACAGAAAAAAAAACAAATTTTTTTTATTCGTCAGGTTATTTAAAAAGCATGGGGGGTTTGTTTGTGTTTTTTTAAAAAAAAATCTAGGCTTTCTGTTTTTATAATAAAATATCGATTGCATTTTTTCTTTTTTGTAGTTACACAGGCACGGTTAAAATAATTAAAATAAACCCGCACTTTTTTTCAGTTCTGTTTTACGCCAACTTGCTAACGCCTCGAATTGCGTTCGCGGGATTTGGAATAGGCGCTATGAAAAACAAAATTACAATTAAATTTTATTACATCGTTTAAAAAAAATTATTTCAAATTCTTACCTCAAAGTCATGGTCGCTGAGGTAGTCTTCAAGTCGCATTAAATCAACTCCTTCAGGTTTTTTAATGAGCTCGTCTACAGTGTACGTTCGTTTGCTGTTGAGTTGCTCAAACAATTCGTTCAAATCCACACGTTCGTGTAAACTTTTACCTTCGTTTAAATGGTAATCATGGGCTTCTCGAACACTAACGTTTGCATGGTCCCAATACCCAAATATGTGCGTGAACTCGGAAGGTTCTAGTCCTGCGTACACTAACACGGCTGACTGTGCGTTTTTCAAAATCGCGTAGTTTAAACTTGTCTCGATGCAGCAGCGACGGTAACCGTGCCATATTGTTGTCAGAGGCGTGGAGTCTGAATCAAATCGGTTAGTTAAAGTAAAAGTAAATGAACTGAATATATATATATAACGGTTACACGTTCACGGGAATGCTTACCAACTGCCTGCTCTTGAGTATCATCTTCGAACTCGCGTTTGATTGCTCTCCTCCATCCTTGCCATAAATACACGATGTTATCTGGAGACAGGATCAGGAATAAACCTACGAACACAGATAAAAGTTACAGCGTACTCGTATAAACGATAAAAAGTACGGCACACTTACTTGGTTGCGACACGTTCGGTCCATACAAATCATCTTGAACGATAGGAAATGGTTCATGAAATCCAAGGTTTCTTCTAGGACTGACGATAGGGATAACTTCAAATTTTCCACTGACAACCGTGAATTTGAAGCACTCAACACTAGTGACTTGACTAATTAGTGAACACCATCGGCCTATACAGTCTTTCTCGCCGAGGATGCACGACCAGAATGAGTCAGTCTCAGTGGGATTGCTTCACTGTTACCAGCTTCGTTACCGTTGGACTCCAGTTTTGATTCTTCAATGCGTGCGACGATCCCGATTGGGCGACCTAATACACACGATTAAACTTATCAACATACTCATCATGTACACATGCTTTCATACCCGAACATTTTTACGTTACTTTTTTCAAGTATGAAGGACACGCAGCGCCAATCCATAGATATAACACACGGTTGATTTCATCAAAAAGAAGAAACGCGCCAGTTACTCCTGAACGAACTAGATGAGCATGCTACCTCCATAAAATGTCCTTCTTCTTCATCAGCGCCTAGTGTAACGTATAATCTTGCATGGGTGTTGCGTACATTTCCGTTTTCAATATTCACATGATTGTCATGAATGAACATTTTTCCTTTAAACAAACTTAGGAATGCTGGTGGTTCGTAGTTTTGTTCCACACGGATCTAAAGACAACACGTGACTATATGATTCGTATGCAGTTCATCATTTATTTGAGTTTCAATACACTTTCAATTTCGTACCTGTGGACCGCGACTACTATGAAACTCCGTGTTGCTCTTCCATATCGTCTAGCTCTACAGTCATAAGTGCTGATGCTCCTTGTTCTGTGATTTTAGATCGTTTACCATGCCAAAAGAAATACGCACAACGGTCACGACCTCCACCTCCTGTACTACTGTTATGCTTTGATGTGTTTCCTTTTAAATCCTTTCCTACGAAATTTATCGTGTATTGCCACCTGTTTTTTTATAAATTTAATGGTTGATTGAACTGATTATGCTTGATTAATTAATTATGCTAATTAGTTCGTTAAATAAAAATCGGTTACCTAATCACGTAAGTTCCTGACGAGTTAAAGTGTCCAATTTGGCATTCTGGAACGTCAGACTTGGAAAACTCTGAAATCGCCCACGCGTTTAATTTCGTTGTCGTGATCGTGTAGTTTCGTCGTTCCTAAACACATCATTTCATTCAATCATTTCGTCAGTCGATTTTGTATAAAAACCATGTAATCTTATTATCTTACCTTCTCGTCAATATGAACTCTTCCTCGTTTAACATCAAATCCCTCAAGAATGAGTGAAATTTCTCCAGCAGCGTCAATCCCATATTTTAACGTGTTCGGAATCTGTCACCTAATCACGTAAGTTCCTGACGAGTTAAAGTGTCCAATTTGGCATTCTGGAACGTCAGACTTGGAAAACTCTGAAATCGCCCACGCGTTTAATTTCGTTGTCGTGATTGTGTAGTTTCGTCGTTCCTAAACACATCATTTCGTCGATTTTGTATAAACATTTTATCATTAAAAACCATGTAATCCTCTTATCTTACCTTCTCGTCAATATGAACTCTTCCTCGTTTAACATCAAATCCCTCAAGAATGAGTGAAATTTCTCCAGCAGCGTCAATCCCATATTTTAACGTGTTCGGGTCACAAGCGACAAAATTACTCGAAACCGAGTCTCTATTATTTGTTTGTTTTTTAACGTTATTATTGTTTAATCCAACGCGGATCCGACCAATGTCTTCAGGCCAGTCGAAAAACTTTTCTATAAATACGATTGGTTCCATGTGTTGATTTACTTTACGTAACCATCCACGCCATTTTGACTTTGCTCCTCGAACGTCTTCAAATTCTTTACCCAACTCTTGCATCTCGAACATCTGAAACCACGTTTGACGTTATTATTTAAGTTTTACGTAATTACACTACATATTCTGTGATAACTCTCTTCATCACGCGTACGTACCTGTTCAGCAACGCGATAACCAAGTTTCTTTTTCTCAACGTTAGCTTTAGATCCGCTCCAAACATAAATTTCCGGTCCGAAATCAAATATAATCACTTCCGTTGGTTGAAGTAACTTGTATTTAGGAATGATTCCCCAATACTCACGTATAGGCGTGATACTAACTTCTTGTTCATCAACAACTCTCCAAACTTTATTACACGATATAACAGCACATTCATATGCTTCATCAGCTTCATCGCCTAATAACTCTGGATTATCAGGAATCACACGCTGCTGTTGTGTTTCATCACATCCTAATGTTTCAAAAAACGCGTTCAAATGTGATCCGGATGCTGTTTCTTGATTTAACGTTATCGTTGGAGTGTGGGTGTTACAACCAAATTCTTTCTTTTGAATTATATGTGCTACGACATCTAACGATTTACTTCGTTCCATTCGGTTTGAGTACTCGCCAACGAAATGGTATAGTTTTATTTGTGTTATCAATATGAAATTGTCGCCAGAGTTTAAACTTGACAGTTCGGGGGATGCTAAACGTGTTTGTACGAAACGTTTGCCTTTTACACGGATTAGGATCGGGTATGGATATTGCGCGTTTAATACTTGCTGTGCACGACGGAGTTTTACTGATGTGTAGTCTAGTTTTGTTGCTAATCCTGCCAACGCTTCGATTGATAAATGGGCGTGGGCTGTTGAATGTTGCTGTAACATAAAGTAAAATGTTTTTACTACGCATCTCAATTAAGAAAATACATGTATTAATGTGTGCTTACCATTTTCCATCTGAATTCTTCGTCGAATATTTTCTCTTTCGCGTAATTCAGGATTCAAGTCCGTGTATGATTGCTCGTTAATCCGTTCAGCTAACGCTTTAACTGGGTTTTTAATGCCACGTTCTTTTCTTGCTACTTTTATTTTACGTTTACTTCCAAGTAATTGCTCTCCTCTCACGATTGAGTTCAAAGACTCGTCTTCTAACGCGTACGAATTTGAAGTACCTGAATTTGTGCTGAAAAAACTTGTAAACGTTTCGTTGTCTGGTTTTGGAACTGCAACTGTCACGTGTTGAGAGGAGTTTGATGTCTGTGGTACACTTCTTGGCGTTTCCGTTTTCATTGAAGATTCTACATAAACACAAAAAATTATGTGTTACACGTGCATGGAAAATTTTGATACTCATGATTATATCGACTTACCGGAAGCGGATGATGAAGACCCACCACCACTAACGCGAGGATGAGTACCGCATTGACTTGGATCTCTGGAACGTGTTATTTTTAGGAGAGTCGACGTCTTTAACCGCATAACTTAGTATCCGTACGTTTTCGTTAGACCGCATTATATTTTCGTCAGTTTTACTTCCGCGTATTCCACGGAACACATTTTTAAATGAATTAGATTTTTTACTCGGTTGATGTTTAACAAAACTCATTTCGGTGGTGTCTGTTTTTCCAGCACGTTCTAGTTTTCCTTGTACAGTAAAATTTTTTGCATCTTTTTCTGAAACACGTGATCTCCATGATTCTTGTGATGATTCTAATTCTTTTAAACGGTTTGCTAACGTGCTTGCACGTGGAGAATCTAAATCTTTTTGTTCAATTCGTTTCTTCCATGTTGTTTCTCCAGAGATTTGAAGTGCTGCGATTTTTTGGGATATTGCAGATTTTTTTGGTGAACTTGATGATGATGAAGAACATGCGAGTGGGGAACTTATTCCAGAACTTTGTGATGAATCGTTATCCTCTTCACATGAATGTTGGTGCTGTTGGTCATGCATGTTTTGAAGTAATAATGGTTCAGAATCACGGCGTTTAAAAACACTGGGTATTATCGTTGGTTCTTCTTCACACTTTTTTACTTCGCAAATATGACCGGAAGATTTTCGCATTATACTTTCAGTAACACACGATTCATCGAAACTTTTACATGGTTTTTTTAAACATGGTTTTATACATTCAGATTCGACATGGATTGGGATTGATTCTGATGATTGATTTGGTTTTTTTAATATTGGACGAGGTGGAGGTGGTGTTATACTTGGGATTGGAGGTGTGATACTTGTGCTGTTATAATCTGAATCGCTTATTTCTTCGGAACTTGATTTTTTCTTTAATATTGGTTTTACGTCTGGGTGTTCAAGTGCGATTGATTCTTGGGAATACCGGATATCTGGGGTACTTGTTGATGTTGTTGATGTTTTTCTTTTTAATATTGATCTTCCTGCACGGGATCCTGTTTCTGATGATGATGATGATGATGTGTTTTCATGCGCTGTATGAATGTTACTTCCTAACGAACAACGACGGTGTTTTAAAATACTTTTAAATTCTGAATCTGTTATGTTTGTATGCTTATCTTCTACTGATAAACTTGATAACGAATGTTTTAGAATTGATCGGAAGCTCGGGGTTACTGCAGCGGATGATGATGTAGATGAGGACGAGTATACGCATGGAAATTCTTGTAACGATATCGAACCGCTATAACTTCTTGACCTACGACGATATGGGCTTGATTCGTTATCTTGCTCATATGATATCGCTGCAAAACTAACTGTGTTAGGGGTATCTGTTTCGTTACTTGTGCTGTCACGTTTTTTTAATATTGATGATGGTCTTCTTCGGGTTGATGTTGTTGTGATGTCGTCTGAAATTATCACGATTGGGTCTGTTTGAAGTGGAGGAGCTGGTGATGATAACCGTACTTGTGCGTCTGGAAATGGGGTAAGAAAAAAAGAACCATATATACGTGAATAAGAAATCATCACCGAACCATGACGTTAATCTTTCAACCGTGAAACACCTTACTTGTGAAATTTTCATGTGGTGTTGATTGTACAAACGCAACAGGAGGAGGAGTACAAGTACCAGATCCTGCTACTGCGGCTGTTGCTGTTTCTGTTGCTTCAGATGTTAAGTTTATTGAGTTTCTTGAAAAAAACTCAAAAGCGTTAACAAACGTACTTTGTTGAGGTACTTCCGGTTGTACTTGTGATTGTTGCTGTTGCTCCTGTTGTTCGAAAATCCAACGTTGTGCTGTTTCTTTATGGAATCGTCGACGTTTTTCTTTTATTTCTTCGATTCTTAACCGTCGGGCTTCTGGACACCCTAACGGTGAATCGTTCGTCGACATGATTGAATGTTTTATTATATCATGTTTACGTGTATGCGTGGTTCACTCTCTGGACTACTACTACATTTTCTTCTCATGGTAAATCGTAACGGTAAAATAACACAAACACACGGTCGTACGTATCGATCAGATGTGTGTGTGGTTTTTGTGGATGGAATTTCTTTTTCAACGCAGCAACAAACAACATGCAAAAAAAAAATAAAAGTAACACACACTACTCGTTCGAGTTCTTTTTCTTTCTTTTTTTTTACGTGGGATGCTGAATAATATCACGATGCGCGATGATGCTGTTGTGGGTTGTGTGTACACAAAATTTGGGTTACAAATGAATGTGACGTGAGAAAAGTAACACGAGTGAAGGGGATATTTACGTAGGGGAACGTGAGATTTATTTTTACAAAAACTTGTTTGTAACCGTTACGATCATTTTTTTATATCATTTAAACTTGTTTGTAAACGATGATTAAGGGATCTGTGTTTATGAGTCACTCATTCATGGGTTTTTGAAAGGTCTCTTTGCAATCGCGAGTTAACGTGGTTTTGATGATCGCATGCGTTGCGTGTCGGGATCGGGATTTCGGGTTCATCAATCAACCTTACAACAAATGACAAACTATAAAATGATGTGAAACGAAACGTGACTTTATGACACTTTTTATCGTTTTGGTTTACTTTTATATCCATATTGGTTGGTTGAAAAGGTTTTCGAATTTACAAAAACAACATGTTGGGTTTCATATGATTCTTTTTGTACACTACTACTTCATTCATTGATTCGTTAGTTTGTTTACCAACACCCGTGTGTTTACAAGAATTCTATTATTATTTCAAACTCTATTTACATTGTAACTAGACAGCCTGGGCCCTTCGCGGGTGGAGCTTATTCCATGGATTTCTTTGAATTATAAAGCGTTAAGGTGCCATCACACAGAAGCGCAGCAAGCAGTTTTCTGCTAGTTTTTAATGTATTTTTTTGCTGCGGCGGCTGCTGCGCTTCTGTGTGAAGGCACCCTTAGGCTCCACCCTAATACATGTTCATAGTTTAGGTATATATTTACAGGTATGATGCTTCCCAAAACTGTGATTAGCCAGATCTCCATAGAATTTCAATAACCTTTTTAATTCACATTTGTCGTTTTCATTACGATAGGTCGACGTCATATATTGATTCGTTGTTTTGTTTACGTTTCGTGTATGATACAAAACATAAAAATATCGTTCTGCACTTACATAATTTAATTAAATAATTTATAAGTTATACGGTAAAAAAAGCTCAAGTGTAAGAACAAAGTGGTTTACACCCAATAAAATAACTTTGTTTATAAAAACTCGCGGTTGTGTGATTTCCGATGGGTTAGTTGTGTGTGTGTAAGAAATAGCGGCCATATGCAAGTGTGTCTCATCTGTTCATTGGCAAAAAAAAATCTTGTGATCTTGCATTGTGAATTTCCCAACTATATCTTACTCGTTTTTGTACTCTTTGGAATCATCTGTTCCAAAAACAAGGATTTTAAATATCCTTTCATAGTTTTTATTAATTGGATTCCATTCAAAAGGGCGCTGCTCTTCACGTTTACAAGTAAGTTAGTTTATTTAATTACACAAATTAATACAATCAAATCGTACACGTACGGTGCGGTAGTTTACATAACCTTTTTTTGTATAAAGCAACATGGCTGGAGTTCTGGGGAGACTGCCTTCAAGGCCTGTGCTCGTGTCCACTAAAAGTTTCGTGTTTGGAGGGAGTAAATATGCTCAGGTAAGTAACACTTAATTATATGTTTGTTTTTCAAACGCTTACGTGTGAATGTGGTTATTTTTTTACACAGAGGTCGGCTACTCCACTCAACAGTGTAGTATACCAACAGTTTATTAGTAACAATGCCGCTCCTTCGTTTAAGCACGCGTCCACCGGCAAGAAAATGGTAAGTTTGTTCAAATAATTTGTTTAAAAAAAAAATTAATTCCTGTGAGTGAACCTTTCGTTCATTATTCAATAGTTTCTGGCGAGCCTTGGAGCGATAGGTACTGGAGGGCTACTGCTATTAATTGGACTCGAGAAATCTGTAACAGCGAGTGACCTGGAGCTCCACCCTCCAAACTTTGAGTGGTCACACAACGGTATATTCCAGTCACTCGATCATGCGTCCATCCGACGTGGCTACGAGGTGTATAAACAAATTTGCTCCGCTTGCCACTCGATGAGGTTCATCGCGTACAGGAACCTTGTCGGCGTTTCACATACCGAAGCCGAAGCTAAAGCTGAAGCTGAGGAAGTTCAAGTACGTGCGTTTGCGTTTCCGGATTTTGTACGAATACTTGATTCCTTATCTGTTCACTAACGTGTGTTCATTAATCGCAGGTAACGGACGGACCTGATGAAAATGGAAACATGTTTCAGCGTCCAGGAAAGTTGTCTGACTACTTCCCGAACCCATACGCAAACGAGGAAGCTGCTCGAGCTGCAAACAACGGAGCTGCTCCTCCAGATCTTTCGTATATCGTTGCCGCTCGTCATGGCCATGAGGACTACGTGTTTGCGTTACTAACTGGATACTGTGACGCACCCGCTGGAGTTGCACTTAGGGAAGGACAACACTTCAATCCGTACTTTCCTGGAGGCGCTATATCGATGGGGCAACTTGTTTACAACGAGGTATAAAAGGCTTTACGCATTGACGTGTGTAGTGGTTTGACTCTAATTAGTGTTTAAATCACGGTATTTGTGTACGTATAGGCGATGGAATACAGTGATGGAACTCCAGCAACTGCAAGCCAACTGGCCAAGGACGTTTGTACGTTTTTGAAATGGGCATCAGAGCCTGAGCACGACACTAGGAAAGAAATGGCGCTGAAGGTAAGGAATGATCAGGAATATGCTCCATACGTACATATGTTTGCGAGTGTTAATATTTGCTTTATTTTGTGTGTGATATAATGTTTTAGGCAACAATGATGTTCAGTTTGTTGACAGCGATCACGTATTACTTGAAGCGTCATAAGTGGTCAGTGTTGAAGAGTAGAAAGCTTGCTTTTAAACCAGTCACCAGGAAGTAAATCACTGGATAGCAGAGAAAAAAAAACTTAGTAGTTTGTAAAACCTTCAAAAGATAAAAATGTAAAATGAGAACATCTAATTACGATTTAAAATTGTTTTCTTGTGTATCAAAAAAAACGCTAATGAAGAAACAGGAAGAAATAAAATCACAAAAAATTCTTTCAATCATATAGTTATGTTTTTTTTATTATTATTTTCTTTTCTTCTTCATAACGTAGAGCATTTACAATATATATATATGATTTTTTTTAGATAGTTACCCAAAACAGAAAGAAAAAAAGCCATGATCTTATGTTACGATTTCACACACAAACATGGGAAAATCTAGTTTTATTGGGCGGGGGGATGTTCTAAACTAACGTAAAAGCATACGGTATTTATTTTATTTTATTTTATTTTTTTGAGGAAAAAAACACACACACAAACGTGGAGTTGTGATAAACTGGGCAAAAATCTGGGTAAATTAGATGAAGAGATGGGGAGGGTGAAAGAGAAGACAAAGGGAGGAGGAGGGAGGGAGGTTTTTCATTTTTAACCAAGCCGCTACGTTGTTTATCACTAGAATGTGGCTCCTTCCGGTGGCTGAGTTAACTTTAAGTTGTCTTTGACAGTCATGAGTCTACGCAGCTCTTGAAGTACAGTTTTTATTGTGTACTCACGCTGCCAACGCGCCAACACCGGGACCTGACGGTTATCAACCTGAAAAAACAAACACACACACATGTGCCTATTAGTGCTTAGGTAATCAGTATAAAGTATTATCGGTATATCACGGTGCTTACCAATCCAGTAGTACTATTAACACAAGTCATATTAATACGCGAAAGGAATCGGATGATAGGAGGTTCATCTGGATACCTGTCCCCACATTCCATTTTCAGACTATACATTCGGTTTTCATATGGAGTCTGACACAATTAAATTACACATAAGTTATTCTTCTTTGAACACCATGATTAAACGAATTTTTAGTGTGTTTTTTACCCTAGGAGGTCCGATTATCATTCCTGTCCAGTGGGTCAAGGTCATATCATCATCGTTTTCCAGTCCCCAAGATATTGTTCCATCTCCAACACCTTTCTGACCTTGCTCTAACTCTTCCAACAACCGGAATGCACGGGGTACCACTGAAAGTGCCATAATTACGATTACAATTCACAAATTACAAAAAAAAAATATTATCCTCGTTCTTCTCGAATAAGTAAATCACATCTGAATAATATGAACCAAGTATCAAAGAAGAAACGAATACATAAAGGCGGTAGGTAGGGATATAGGAAAAATTAGTTGAAGTAAAGTACTTACCAACGTTACTCATTCTGGATTGGTTGTTGACCGCAACTTGATTCTTTTGTTATTGGAATTCCACGGTGACTTAAAATTACTAATGTGTGTATGAACACCTCACAGCTGTGTGGTCAAATAACCTAAACACCGGTACTATTCAAAATCTTAAGAAATCCATTAAAAAACCTAAAACTTTTTAAACTTTTTTTGTATAAACAAACTTGTGTATTTTGATTCGTTTATCACGGCGATTTGTAAACAAAAACTTATCAGTAGCTGGAGTGTACTTGTTCGTTTCTATTCGAATCTATTTTTTACACGCCTAAATGCATATGAATTGAGATTAATTATTTTTGTTTTTTTATCCAAAACCTTAATCAAATCATATTTTTATTCCTTTTTTTTATTAGTATTTTATCATGCTGTTTTTTTTACAGGGATCCTAGGTCTTTTTTTTTGAATGTATAAAAACATCGGAATGACTGGACCGACGTACCAGTCACTCGAGTAATGTATCTCCACAATACTGTGAAATGTACTATTCTGTTGTGGAGATACCCAACTGCTTTTGTACGAAGTATACTCTCGACTTTTTTTTTCTATTATTTTGCCGGAGCTCTACTGTAGTTCTTGGGAAGTATGTATACTATACTTTATACACGTACACGTTTGTCTGTCCGTATGGAATTTTAGTAAATTCAGGAAACTGATGAGTGTAGTTACCATACTGTATTTGAGAATTTCTAATAAATGGTTGAAAATTAAAATATTACGAGTCGTGCAGAAAGTTTAAGCACATCAGCAGCGATAATTTTCTATTGGTACTTGGGATTTTGTGCTTTCATTTGAGGTTTTCAAAAATGAATAACGCTATGTAATTTCATTACAGCAAATTACTCATTGCGTTAAAGAAGTCTTTCGGAGCTGCTCATTAGGGCAAAAGATTATATTAATATACGTCCATAATATACACATTTAAGGATCCTTCGAGAGCGGCCGCGAAAACAAACGTCATAAACAAAAGACTTCCGTGGCGCAAGGAGTAGCTGTGGACATGGGCATAAGTATTTCACAAAATTTAATGTAACAAGAAGTTTCACTATCTTGGATCTTTTGGAATTTAAGAATTTTAAAGCAGCCATGATTTTTGAGTAATTGGATTGCACTTTAATTCATTCACGCCTAGTTAAACATTAAAACTAATTTAAATAAAAAATAGAACAATTTTCGCGACGTAGACGTATGAACTGCGGGTCAAATTACCCCGACTCTCAGCAACCAGGAGGACATGGGATGATTTCGTAAAATTGTATTCCTAAGTAGTGTGCTATGTAATAAGGTATTAAAATTTTTCTGTAAGTGAAATTCGTTTTTTGAATAAACACTCGTAGTACTTCCTATCTTCATCATTCAATAAATAATTAATTCATTAATGTATACATGCATATGTTTCATCAACTAGGTTCGACTTCAATTTAGGCTCCGCGAGTTTGATGTACCGTTTAATATACTCACAAAACACTCCGGTGAAGGAAAACGCGAAGATCTTGTTGGATTGGTGTGTGTAGGTCTTTTGGGTTTCCTCATCGTTTATCTCTGTTTTTCATGTAAAATAAACTTTTCCTTTTTTTTTGAGGTTCATGCAATTGATGATTCATCTTGAATGAAAACTATGTAAAGCAATAAAATTAATCGCGTACGAAAACAGTTTTCGATTTAATAAAATAAACGGTAATAAAATATCGGTAACAAAAGAATAAATTGATTTAAATCTCGATATCATGTTAAAACTCATCCTCATCAACATCCTCCCAATATTCATGATCATCTTCATTAGGTTCCTCATCGTCTGCGTTATGAACGTCTTCTTCATCCTCATCCACCTCTTCGTGCTCTTCTTCCTGTTCATTGTCCCCCTCAGGTATTTCCCCCTGTTCCTCCTCCTCCTCCTCCTCCTCCTCTTCGACTTCTTGAATGCGGTCCAGTTCAAATTCATTGTCTAACTCGCAATCGCAAAGTTCACAGTTACGAGCATCAACAGGATTTATAAACGTGCATTGGTTACACATATTCACTGCAACGGGTTGTTCCAATTCGAATCCTTTCGTTTTGTTACACATTTCGCAGATATTATGCGTAGAGTCAGGATTCAAATACGTACATGAACCGCAAGACCATCCTTGCAACGTTGCGATTGCACCATCAAGATCACCGGCGGCATGATTAATAACAGCAGCATCACGTTCCAAACCTAAGTCTGGGAACCTTAAAAGTTCAAAAGATATTCAATTAAGTTATTGAAATTTGTTTTTCACACCGAATTGATTACCAATTGTGTAATATCGCAACAGCGTCAAAATTGAGAGAATCCAAAAGAGCATTTCGAAGTTGAGTTTGAATTCGACCTTGTTCGTTATCTTTACCGGACAAGATGGCATACATTTTTAATCCTCGTAGTTTATCTACATCATATTCCATCTGCAAACGAAATATCAAAACATAAACCAATAAAAAAACTAATCAGGAATTAAATGTCAAAACATGATGATACTTACGATCAATTGTTTCTCACGCTCATTAATAATTCCAGAGTTAACCAAACTGTCAATAAGATCTTGAGGAACATTAGGCGTGTTGTTAGCAAGATAATAAATATTTTTCCTCACAATCTCGTGTGTTCCTTTAAAATTTCTTGTTGAATCCATAACTGTGTTTGTGTAAAGTACCGTGTTTCTTAACTGATCGCACCATTTTGTGTTTTCTATCGTCACTGATTTTAGAATTTCCAAAGATTTTGAAAATGTTACTTAACTTTGTGTTTAATGTTTCTCCAGACATTTTTATTATTAAACTTAACTTTTGTTTTTTAACAGAAAAGAAAACGAATTGTTACGAAGTGTTAGTACGATCACAAACAAACGCACGTGACAAGGATCATATACAAATTAGTATTCAGATGGGGTGATCCAGCAAGCCCGCGAACCCTACCAAAACAAACTGATTAAAGTATTCTCCAGTCGAATAAATTGCCGAGAGTGTTTAAATTATCAGGTTTTGAGTTATTTTCTTTGTAGTTTGTTAATCAGGTGTACGCACGTGATGGTTGGATCGGATAATTTACGTGTTGATCAAGTAAACGCGACGACAGGGAAAAACGAAACAATCGAGTTACCTGAGCATTATGACTATCACGTGGAGGTGGCGAGGTCAGCTTTTGCTGATATGTTACATGATCATGACAGGGTGAGTAAATCACACACAATCTACGTCGTTGAACATCTTAAGTAATCACTTGTTTACATGTTTTTTTTAGAATATCCGGTACTTTAATGCGTTACGATTTGAAATTGGAAAGATGAAACGAAATCACGTGATTGTGAACGTACTGGATATTGGTACTGGAACAGGATTACTTTCAATGATGGCTGTTGTTGCTGGAGCTGATAACGTGTATGCTTGTGAGGCGTTTACTCCAATGTTAAATTGCGCGAGAAACGTTATACGTACGAATGGGTTTGAAGATAAGATCAAATTGATTCCAAAACGGTCCAATGAATTAATCGTTGGAGTAGATATTCCGAGTAAATGTAATTTACTTGTTACTGAAGTCTTTGATACGGAACTTATTGGAGAATGGGCTATATCGACGTTTAATCATGCGAACAACCAGTTGCTTACGGTTAAGATACATATTGATTTTATCTTTCGTGATTATGAGTATCATATATAAAATTCGCACACGTACTAACACATAATCGTTTATACAGGACGACGCAGTGGTGATTCCGAACACAGCGTATTTGTATGCTCAAGTGGTTGATTGTCCAGAAGTAGAAGCTTGGAACTCAATCCCAAAGTTACTGGAATGTGGGACCGTGAGTGTTCGGTTTCCAGAACACGTATCAAA
>VICI01002584.1:0-16014 GCA_019593645.1 Akabosia matsudoensis
TTAATCTTAACGTTCTCCCAATTAAGTACAATAAAACAAAGTTTACCATACAGAACAGTTGTACAATTCATACGATAAATAGTCAACGTTTGGTTGCCAAGTACATCATTCGTGCAAGTTTGGTAAAAAGAATTTATCACAAGTGCTAACGATAAATTTCCTAGTTTCTCTTCTTCCAGGCAAATAATTTATTCCATGTATACAACAGATATCCTTTGGAAATGGATATATCTTGTCCATTACACAATATTATAACGCTTTGAACCAGCTCAAATATTTTTTTATTGATATTCTAGCTAGCATTTAAAAGAAATCTTTTTCCACTGCTTTTTCCCGTTTCACTGCGATAACAATAGTGGTGTAACCTGAGCAGAATGTTTTTCCTCCTCAACACTTCAAAGTAAAACATAAACTCCTCCATCTTCTTTATCAACATTCCATGTTTGCATTCATTTCTTGCTACTTTCTTTTACAACGAAATCAGCTCCTCCAGTGAAATTGTTTCTACTTCCTCTAGAAAATTAAGCCCTTGCTTTCATCATCCCGAATGTCCGAGGGATAAAAAAATCAAGTCTTCTCAGAACGCTAATCAACATGAGTAGAACATTAAACATGAAATTTTAATTTCAACGGAATCACTCGCACTCGTCTACCAAGCATATTCCCATCCTTGTTCGTAATAAAACATTTTCCTTTTGTAATGAAGGTTCGCATCACAAAAAAAAAAACTTTTCCGTTTCTTCTTCTTTCTTCGTTCGTCGTTTGTACATTTATATTCTTTCTCATCCCAAATATGGCAGAACATTTTCGCCAGCAGTATACTCAATGTTTGGTGCCCAATGTTGTTGCGATCCTCTTAAATATTCAAGTTTTTTCCATATCAAATATTGGCTCAAGGAAAGTAAACAAGTCGGGGAAAGGAGAATGGATTATGCATTACTTTCCCTATAATTAAGCTTTGCAGACTATGAAACATCAACATAGTCTCACCATGCATGTAGCAGACGTCTTAGTTTGTAGAGCTATTAGCTACTTCCGATTCTCGTGTTGTTTGGACTATACTTGATTTTATGACAACCATTTCCCGATTTCATCGCTATCGGCTGTATATTAACCCCAATTACCAACTCGAGTTAAATTAAAACTCTAGTAAACTAGCAGGCTAGAGACTAGATGATAACACCAGAGACATCAACTGTAGCACATGAAGACATCTTCTGTTGTTGTTTTATCTTCTCCATATAATAAATGATTTCTTATCTCCAATCTCTGATTTTCTCAGAACGCTTGGAAATAGTTTTTTTAATGTTTACCAATGACATGTCATAATCGAGCTAGTCTGTAGTTACTTCATTGGCACAGGAAAATGGAAAATTAGATCAAGGCTGCTTTCTCGTTTGGAAACATACAACATCATACAGCGTGTTACGAAATGCCACGTATTATCACTCTATTAATATGTATAGCCCGTTGGAAAACCCATTTAAACTTGTACCTCATTACTATTCATATTGTGTCTATGAGAAGATTTTTTAATGTGCAAAATTTCTATACTACTTTCACCGGAGCAGTACGACTGTGTGTCGAAACGACATTATTGCGAAAAACGATAGAAGTAGAAAAGTACGCAATTACAACGAACGACGGGGTTTCGGCAAAACAAATGGTTGGGAAATGAAAAACGTCTGATGTACTTGTTCCCGTTTCACAAGAAATTAGATATTCTAGGAAACTTAATGCTTTCAATTGTGTTTGTGCTTGTATTACTCTTAGGCTAATTGCATTTTGCTCATTTAGGGGCACGGGCGGTCAATTGAAAACCAGATGGAATGGTGCAGAATTATAATAAGGAACATGTCCTTCGTAAAATATACGTGTCAGAAAGTATTATGGTTAAGGCAGAATATAAATAAAGTATGCGAAATATTTGAAGCAAAATAATTTAATTGCCGATTTTATTTCATACAAGTACAAAATAGTACGTACAATGGAGGTTGAGTCGTTAATTGCTCATTCATTGAATTATTTGCATGTAATTGCTATAAAGTAACTGTATAGCATTACACAATATTATGGTAAATTGTACTCTCACATTATTCAATCGCGATTCTTCGGTTCATTAGTTTCTGGATAAAAAACGAAATAAAGGCTACATGACGAGAAGCTGTACATAGGAACTATTGGAAGCGATCTTAATGAAATATTGCTACTTAAAGTACCTGAAGCTAAGTACATTTTGGAATTGAAGTTAAAAAAAGTAGGTTTGAGACTAAAAATACCATAAATAGTAGTCACAAAACGATGCCAAGTAATGAATATAAAATTTTCATGAAGTAGTAAAATCATCCATTCATTCCGAAGGTATCCCATATATTTTTTAAGGAAACGTAGGTAGAAATATAGAGAGAAATATTGCTTATTTTTTGAGTTATTGTTTGGGCCTTCTTGCTGAAGCTCTTGGATTAAGCCGTAGGAGACGGTTGACAGCACTGTATACAAGCGCCATTTGCACCCCGTACGTTTCCATTGCATCCTATATTCAACCTGGCTCGAAGAATTCCATCAATGGCAGGGACATTTGTGTGGAAACGTTTAGAAAGGTTTGGTAAACCTGTCGATTTTGAAGATTTTCCACGAGGGTGACTCGACAGCGAGTTTTGCTGGTGCTGACGTTGACGCAACTGCGAATGTAGCCTTTTCAAACGTTGTCCCGTGTTTTTTAAAAGTTCAACATGCGATCTTCCCCTGGTTTCGCACGCTCCCGTTCCTGAATCGGAAGTGAATTTTTGGATAACTTCAGGTTTTGGGCGCTCTGCTTTTCCGTTTCCACCATTAGTCGAAGAGCTCGTCATCTTAAACTCTGTTTCCAAATTTTCAATCACAATATGGCTACTGGACATGAGAGAGGGAGTGGAATTACTTGCTGTAGCGGGGAATCTAGATAAGCATGTGGGATTTGTTTCGTTTTGATTCCTATGGTGTGCGTAGGGGGCTGCGAAATGGCGTCTTCGAGAGGATGCAACTTTCAAATGTTTGTTAAGTGAAATACTTGATCCAGCGGAGGGAATAGAACAGATTTCGATTTCATCGTCATCATTCATTTGATGGTACTGTACAGCATTGGAAATGTCTACAGGCGGTTTCCAATCTTCATCGCCGACGTCATCTTCGTATCGAAGGGGCGAGGACAATGAAGGCGGCAATCGCAACGGTGTACTAGGAGGCGTTAGAAAGGACAGATTTGCGGACGACGGTGCAGACGAAATCCTCTTGGATCCGTTGCGATTTTGTGGAGGCGTGCAGCTTCCATTTGACAGAGGGGAACTCGTAGGTGTGGGCAAGGAAAAAGTCGGCGTCCTACGAGGAAACAAAGATGCCGATGTTCCGGAAGATCTAAGATTGCTCGAGATTGGAATGCACAAAGATATCTCTTGGTTTTCAAGGTCCCTTGCATCTAGCTCCTTCGACAATGCTTGATTATGCCTCTTCGGTGGTGTAGAAAATTGGTGGTCTGTCCCCACAGACTTCATCGTGTTTGTTATCGATGTTGACGACAATATTATCCCTGTACTTGATCTACTGGAAGAAACAAGAGGACAATTTCTCACTTAGTATTACTTTACATAGATCTCTCTTCTCAACCATTCTTTTCGTGACATTTGTCTCTCAACGTACCTGATTCTCTTGCATTTAGTCAGATTAGCCTCCTCCTGTCTCCTCAGTAAATGTGCTGATCTTCTTTTCAATGCTTCAAACTCTTTCGAATGCTCATCCCTTCTGTGGGTAACCAACTTTCCCCACTCGTCAAAGGTGTCCTTACAGTAGCGACACTGGTACCAAAACATGTTTGTATATTTTTAAAAATTTTCCTCACTTCCTTAAAATACTTCACACAACTTTTTCTCCTCCACAAATATTCTATCCTCTCATTGTTAGTGACTCCCTAAATACTTTCCAAATCCCACCCCCGCAAAACCTCTCCACCATTTTGTGTTAGTATTCAAACAACTTGTTTCCATCCAATTTTATATATTTTTTCTCTACAACTTCCTCCATTAAACGAACACGCAGAGAAAAAAATCTATCTCAAAAAACCGCTGACGATGATGATTCAAAGTGTAAAGAAAGAAGATGCAACATAACAACAGAGATACTTACCACCACCACTACTCGCACTATTACTACCGCCGGTCATGCTTAGGAATATATTAAAAAAGGGGAAAAAATATTATGACGATGACAAAAAACCAAGTAAAGTATAACAAAACCAGGCGGAGGGGAAGAGGGAGAAGCTCGCTCGCAACGCAAAACAAACACAGCGCTTCTTTATAAAGCTATAAAAACTCCAAACTAGAATTTTTGCCTTGTCTACTCGGTTTCACTCCAAACACGGGTAAGGTCTTATCCTTTTTTGAGAAGGAAGTTATAAACAAGAAAAAAAAACTGCACTGATATCAAATATGACAATGTTTTTGTATTTGATACCTAAGCAGGATAGCGAAAACATTAAAGGGCAGGTTTTTGTGCGTAATAAAATAGGTGACACACGCACTTCACAGGATGTGTGTCCTCGAGAGAGGAAGTGCGTATGGGCAACACGAGGACGAGGATAATTCGCTGGTAATAGATAGGTACAATATGGCTTGTACTAACGCAAATTTTGTTGTTCACATTAATTTACTCACCTGGAAAATTAATGAGACAGTTTAATGAGAAAACTGGCAACTGGCTAAGAACTGATTTGTGTTTTGGGATGATGCACTGCTAAACAGATATGTTTGGATGTTTTGCTTTTGTTTTTGTTGGATGATGATGAGTCGGATTTTTGGATTCTGGGAAGAAGGTTGAGAGAATGGGAGAGATTTTGGCTGGCTTGAGTTTGAACTTGGCTTTTATAAAAATGTGATCATTTTGGGTTTTGAGATGGATGCTGCTGCGGCTAGGTTTTAGTAGCTACCTTGAGAAGAGAGAAGAGAAAAAAAGAAGAGAATCGTTGCGAAAAGTCGACAACAAAGACGAACAGACGCTGCTGCGCTGATAAAATTTTGATGAGGATTTGCAGGACCGGGTTGGAAAAAAATTCTGGCTCTGGCCTAGATGCAGATTGATGGTTAAAAAAGCATGTTTAGGGGTTTGGAAATGGAAAATCGTAATTGTTTCACAGACATATTCCACGCTAAAGTTGAAGATCATCTGAATCTGGTTATCAAGTGTAATAAATCTGCTGCGGAGAAAAAAGTAGAGAGATTGGTTGGTTTTGATGTGTATAAAATACAATGTACAAAGAAAGCGTTCCTCCGGGACAGCGAACAGTGGCATAAGGTCGCTTGGTCCCTTAAGATGATGAGTACAAGATTTTTTTCTAGGAATTGAAGCAATTGATACGAAAAGTTCATCTGAAATCAACTAGGTAGGTACCTGATTATCTGAAGTTAAATCTAATGATGTGCTGAACCAAGGGCGTATAATTGAACATATACAGAATTACGTACGTATGAATTTCCGGTAGAAAGACAGCTTCCATGATGATCAAGAACCTTGATAACCCCTTTCGCTGTTCATGAATGCCCATGAAACCGGGGCAAAGCCAATACAGCTCTCGGCTGTACCGCGTGATACAAGACAAGTTTTAGGAGAAAAGAATGGAATAGCGAAAAAAAGAGAGAAAAACTCGACTTCCAGACTCGGTCTGAGAAAAAAAAATGATGGAGAGATACATGAGCGAGATGAAGGAATCATGTGGTTTGTTTGCGTGAAGCATAGCTGCTCAAAAGCTCAAAGCACTTGAACTGAGCTAAATATAATGTTGTGAAAAGCTTTTTTGTTTACGGTGGAGGTAGACAAAGCATGACATTGTGGCTCACTGTCACAATAATTAACGCTGAAGTTTGGATAATTGTTGGTTAAAAACCAAATGTAAAGGTGATAGTGGCGAGAATTTCTAGTCAGGTTAGTTAGAAATGTTATGCCGTGTGAGTCAGTTTTGACTTATGAGCTGTTTTTTCGAAAATATTCGGTGAAACACACGAGAAAATCTTACACTTGGTGACTTGACAGGTTATACTGTTCAGTGGTCACACTTAGAATACGTTGCAGGTGACAGTGGTAGGGGAAGTGTTGAGCTTCCACTGAAGGAAACGATGAATTTTCTTAATATTGATGTTCACTCGGAGTTCTTTACGCCACAAGAGTATCCGGTGGAGATTTTGGAGGTGGCGAAAAATAATGACGTGATAACGTGTTGCCTGACGCCTCCGGCAAAGCAGTTTTTGGCTTTTATGATAATTAAGGAATACTATTATAGGTAAGAATACTAAGACAAGAATAGATTTTGATCATCAATCTCTAAGTAATTTTGCCTGTTTTCCAGCAGAAACGAAGGAATTTCTGTATTCATACAAAATGAAGCAGTTACAGGTCAAAGTGAGGATACTATCTCAGAAGAGAAAGATGTTAAGCCAAGTAAGCGTAAACGGAAAAGAGACGGCGGAAATAAGATTTCGTCCGATGAACCCGAAAAATCACAGGGGAATCCTATTCCAGTTTGTCATTTACCATTTGAAAGTCTTACAAACATACCAACAAAGAGATATATTAGTAACGACAAGGATGCCGGAGATTGTGAACAGTCAAACTCGGCTGTTTTGATTTGCGGAGGAGCCAAGTTTCTGGAACTGTGTCGTGCCGAGGATTCGTTAATGAGCAAGGTCAATCTCATCGTAATAGATAATGTGCACGATTGTTTGCGGGATGCGAATCTCAAAAAAGACCTTCTTCAAATACTTGAAATAATAAGGTACTTGTTTGGTCACTTCAGTTTAAAATACTCATGATAGGGTTAATGCTGAGGTTCTATTCCTGTTTGTACAGATCTTCCAATACAACAAGGCTTGAAGATCAGCGTCCGATACGAACAGTATTCCTGACGGTGTCTCTGCTTCATTTTTATGGAAATGAATCTGACGGATTTTGGAGGATGGAGGAAACGTTTAAAAGACTGGAAGCTTTGTGTAATGCCAAAGTAGATACCACCAGTGATGTTGTTGCCTTACTTAGGTACTTGTTTTATATTTCTGAAAAAAAAATTTGAAGCGACGGTTTTGAAACTTTCTTTCTATTTCCTTCTTCAGGTATTCAACAACTCCAAAGGAAAGAATCGTGCAGTTCACTCCGTCATACTTAGAAGATGTTGCAGCTAAGTTAAGCAACCGTATCAAGGAGATTCTTGAACCAGTCAAAAACTTTCTTGTAGAGCATACGTTTGACGCACTTGCAGCTTATGGTTTTGACAACGGTATTTCCACCACAAGCCTGGAAGACAACGAAGAGACAGACTCGCTAATTGAGGAGCTCAGGAAGATCCCTCATCCGAAATCTGAACCACTTCAGATCTTGGACCAGTTTTTACAAGTTTTGGAAAACTTTGGGCCCTGGTGTGCTTACAGATCGCTAATTTTGTTGATTCATAATGTGGAAAAGCTTAAAGTGAGGACGCCCTATGAACGCCATTACCTTTTACTGGGTGTGCTTCAAACAAGATTTGTCATTGTTCAGAAAACCATTATGACAGAGTTTAAAAAACATGAGCCGATTAAAGTTCTTGAAACATTTTCCACGCCGAAACTACGTGCTGTGCTGGATGTGCTGAGACGCTTTGACTTGACACATCCTGTGGAGCCTCTAAAAAAGCGCCAGGAGGAAAAATTTGAGGACGAGGAAGATGTGGACAGTTTGGATCATGAGGATTCTCTCGAAGACAAACAAAAACTGAAAGGTGGAAAGGCCAAGCGAAACGTAAAGTTTGACAACAACAAAAGAAAAGGAGGTAAAGGTCAGAGAAAGTCTAAGCAAGGGAAAAAGAGCGGTGATGATGTGGTTGAAGGGAAAGAAGCCGATCAAGTAATTGAAAAACTGGAAGAAGAAAAGAAAGTCGAAGATAGCAAGGAAAATGACGTGCCTCACAAAATTCCTTTCGCTGACATTACAGTCGAAAATACACCCATCGAAAATGGGTGCCATACAGAAGAACAAGCCACAAAAGAGGAAAATATTGAAGAATCGAAAGAACCTCAAGTGGCAGAAAGCAAAGACGGAACTACAGTTCAAGATCAGAAGAAATCGCACAGAAGAAAAACGCCCGGTCACCGAGGCAGATTCTCGAAAAAGACGAAGGTGTTCCAAAGAATCGACGAATCATCACTTTGTGGAATAATATTTGTCGAAGATCGATTCGATGCCAGAATTTTATTTCACTTTTTGAAAGAAGCGTCCTCTGCTGACCCCAAATTACTCGGTCTCAACCCCACTATAGCGATAGACACCAACACGGAGTATGCAAAGGATTCCCGTGAAGCTGAAATGGAACACAAACGCCGAGAAGAATGTCTCAAGAAATTTCGGTATCGTGAAGCCAATATTTTGATAGGCACGTCACTCTTAGAAGAAGGAATTGAGCTTCCAAAGGCCAATTTAGTGATAAGGTTTGACCCAGCAAAGTCTTTCCGCTCATATTTGTTTTCAAAGGGAAGGGCTCAAGGATTTGATGCGGAATATTATGCATTTTCCACCAAGGACCGCCTTCAGCACTCACTTCGTCAACTGTCGACATACAAAGTTGTGGAACAGTGCTTACTTTCCCGAAGCATTATTCCCAGACCGGATCAAAATCTAGGGGAACATGAGTGGGACTCGTTATTTCCAAAATTCAAGACTGCCAAGCTATCCAATGCGATTGCCATTGTGAACCGTTACTGTGCCAGACTGCCTTCAGATACATTTACAAGATTAGTTCCGTTGTGGCATTTAGAATCTGCTAATGGTGAGCACTCATGTTGTGTTCGACTTCCGATAAACTCTCCGGTAAAATGGACCATAAAAGGAATTCCAATGCCAACGGTTTCACTTGCCAAGCAAGCTGTCGCCCTGCAAACGGTGACAATACTTCACACGAATGGCGAGCTAGATGACAGCTTGATGCCAATAGGGAAAGAAAGTGTTCGACAAGAGCCAGACTTGTACGATGGAGATGACTCTGTGGACGATGACTGCGGAGAGTTCAGGCCTGGCAGTACCAAAAGACGTCAATATTACAATAAACAAGTTGCTCCAGAGCTAAATCACTGCCTACCAAAACCCGAAACGTCCGCGTATCTTTATTGGGTGAAAATGGTTTTGAGTTGTCCCCTGCCCGATGAACAAAACACTCGCGGAAGGAAGCTTCACCCGCCAGAGAATGCGTTGCAATGTTTTGGTATTATTCTAGCGAAACCTATCCCTCCACTTCCGCCATTTCCGATTTACACACGATGTGGAGAAGTTCAAGTTCAGTTGGTTCAAGTTTGCGTAGACAATAAACCCGATTTTCTTTTGACAACAGATAATGTTGAGAAACTTTCTGCATTTCATCATTACACATTTACAAGTGTTCTCCGTCTTGACAAGTACTTGACACTGTTTGACCCAACATTCTCAGAGAATTCATACTATGTCGTGCCACTAAAGAAAATGAAATATTCAGATACTGAGGAATCTGTTCAAATAGACTGGAATTTCGTTGACACCATTTGGCAAGAGAAGGACATGGTTCGACCGAAGCAAAAAACGGACGAGGAGCGCAAGGACTATGAGTTCAAGCCCGAAGAATACTTGGATGCAGTCGTCATGCCTTGGTATAGGAATCATGACGTACCTCAGTACTTCTACGTGGCTGAAATATGTGAAAAGCTCACTCCACAGTCTCAGTTTCCGGGTTGTGAGTTTAAAACGTTTGAAGAATACTACAACAAAAAGTATAACATTGCTGTTCAAAATGCAACGCAGCCATTGCTAGACGTAGATCATACCTCAGCGCGGTTAAACTTCTTAACTCCGCGATACGTGAATAGAAAGGGGATGGCGTTGCCAACAAGTAGTGAAAGTACGAAGAAAGCTAAGCGAGAGAATTTGGAACAAAAACAAATATTGGTTCCGGAGCTGTGTGCAATTCACCCGTTCACAGCGTCCCTTTGGAGGCAAGCAGTATGTCTTCCTTGTATTCTGTACAGGATGAACTCCATTTTGCTGGCTAACAATATAAGGATTATTGTGGCCAGTCAAGTTCATGGATTAGGGAAACCGGTCTTAACAAACGACTTCGAGTGGGGTCCGTTAAGTTTTGGATGGACTTTGAGTGAAGTTGTGGCAGCAGCAGCAAACTTGGCGGTTGAGGAGGAGAAACCGGAACCTAGAAAGAAACGTTGCAGACCAAAGAAGGAGGACGAGAATAAGTGCAATGGACAGGACGAAGAAAATAAGGAAAATGGCGAGGCAAAAGAAAACGGAGGGGATGAGGAAGAGCTTTCTGGATTTGCGAAAGCAGCTAAGGAACCTGTTAGTGCGAACATGTCTTTAGCCGAATCACTACTGAATGATAAGCTCGTCGGGTAAGTGTTGGTGTTAAACGAAATTTATGTAGATGGAAATATAAGCACACTGCAACTTACGTTAAAACCATAGACCAATTAATAATATAAAGTTAAAACTGTTTGATATATTTTAGAAAATCTGCAAATGAGCTGCTTGGTGAGGAATTGAAGAAGTGCAGACCACCGACGCTGGAAATAGGAACGTGGACGAACGAGATGGCTTCTGAAGCAATGCTAGATGATGAACCAGATTATGATGAAGACGAAGATGAGCTGATGGATCCCACTGTAGCCTTGCCGTCTAATTTGATGATGTTAGATAAAAACTGGACTTGGGGCGGTAGATCTCGACTCTTCAATCACCGTGTTCATCGCGCTCTCTATGGAAGTCCAACGCATTGGGGAGAAGTGTGGGACCAAGACGCTTTCGTTCCTATTGAGGATTTGGACGACAAGGACCCTGCTGACGACAACATGTCGGTTACCTCCGACATGAGTGGTTCGGATGAATCCTTTTTGGATGAGGAAAACAATTTTAAGATTCAGTTCCATAACGGGAATACAGCAGAGGCTCTCGATAAAAGAAAGTTGGGAACAGCATTTGACCGTCGCGTCCGAGATGAATGGCAGGCTAGTGAGGACATGTGGTGGCAAATGGACGATATCGAGGATAGTGTACCTGACTCGGAGCAGAATGGCCACGCGGAAGAGAAAAAAGTGTCGATAAGTACATTCTTGAAGGAAGACTTGATGAGACAAGGCTTTGAGGATCGTGTCGCATCGCAAATGGAAAGGATTGAAAATGTGATAGAATGGGATTCTGTGAAATCTGTAAGAATATAAATACCTATGCTAGTCCTTCACATCTTAGTTGCAAATAAAGAAGCTACAAGTGCTGCATTTGAATTTTCGTTTATAGCTAGAACCCAGACGTGGAAAACGAAGCGAATATGAGAACACATCTTCATCTACTCCAAGACCCGATTTGGAACAGCTTTTTACTCAAATTTCCACTGGGCAAGCACCGCCATGCTATGAAGAATCTGAAGAGTACAGAAATCATCGCAACCGTAATGTGTCGTTAAAAGATAACGATAAAACGTTCAGTTTCGACTATCAGCCTTCATTAGATGAGCATGTAGGACCCAGTCCTTGTTTGATTTTGCAAGCTCTTACAATGTCCAACGCAAACGATGGATTGAACCTTGAACGGCTGGAGACGATTGGCGATTCCTTCCTAAAATATGCGATTACTTCGTACTTGTTCTGTACCTTTGAAAACATACACGAAGGCAAGCTGAGCCACCTCAGGTCCAAACAAGTTAGCAACGTACACCTGTACCGGCTTGGAAGACGACGCGGCTTAGGTGCAGTCATGGTGGCTACGAAATTCGAGCCTCACGACAACTGGCTCCCACCTGGTTATCACATTCCTAAAGAGTTAGACAAAGCCTTTCAAACGAAAGGTGGCCCCAATAAGGCTCCAGTTATTGATGTAAGTTGCTAAATGAAATATCTTTTTAGGTTAAATGTATTTAAAAAATCACAAATGAGCATTGTCTTCTCTGCAGCAATCAAAATATTGGAAACCTCCAGAGCCACCTACAACTCCTACCGGAAGCAAGGAAATAATTCCATACAACTTAGTTACACAACAATCTATTCCAGATAAATCTATCGCTGATTGTGTCGAAGCCCTTATAGGGGCATATCTAACATCGATGGGACCGCTGGGCGCACTATTGTTCATGTCCTGGCTAGGAATAAGAGTTCTACCCTCTCGCCCTTCGTCACATGAAGAAATTGAAAGTTTGAAAGTCAAAACGTTCTACAGATTACCAGAGTCCACCACCACTGTTTTATATGCAACTGCCACACTCCAAAGAGTTAATTCTTTTTGATAACTTGCAACCCCCGAAATCTCCTTTGTTAAGATTTAGCTCAAATTGTGAATCTCAGTTGAATACACTGCTCAAAGGATACGATCAGTTTGAAGAATCAGTTGGATACCATTTCCGGGACAGAAGTATACCTCTTACAAGCCTTTACTCATGCGTCCTACACGCCCAACAATTTAACCGATTGTTACCAGCGATTAGAGTTCCTGGGGGATGCGATCCTCGACTACCTCATAACTCGACATTTGTACGAAGACCCACTTCAGCATTCCCCCGGGTCTTTGACAGATTTAAGGAGCGCGTTAGTAAATAACACTATATTTGCTTCACTGGCAGTGAAAAACGGATTCCACAAGTTTTTCCGACACTGCTCCCCGGGATTAGCCGGAGTACTCCAAAAGTTTGTTACATTCCAGGAGCAGCATGGGCACACTCTCACGCAGGACGTAAGCTTTAGTGACACTCTTTTTGGCTTTTAAATAATAAGAATGAATCTCAATGAGATAAAACTTTTGACTATTATTTATTATTAGTACTATCTAATGGACGAGGAGGAGTGCGAGGAAGCTGAAGACATTGAAGTACCTAAAGCACTTGGCGATGTGTTTGAATCAGTTGCAGGAGCCATTTTTCTGGACTCTGGAATGTCGCTGGATGCAGTGTGGGATGTTTACTATCGCATTATGCGAAAAGAAATTGGTATTTAAACGAATTTCACATCCGATGTCTCTGTGATGATGGGAAATTGCTGGTAACATTTTGTTTGTTGTGGTTGATTTTGCAGAGGAGTTCAGTAAAAATGTTCCCAAGTCGCCTATTCGAGAGCTGCTTGAGCTAGAGCCAGAAACAGCCAAGTTCGGAAAACCGGAAAAGCTCTGGGACGGACGAAGAGTGAGAGTGTCTGTAGACATATTTGGGGTAGGAACCTTCCGTGGAATTGGGCGTAACTACAGAATCGCTAAATGCACTGCTGCGAAATGCGCGTTGCGCCATGTCCGGAAAATTCGCCAGACTCAAGGAGCCAGACGCTAACTAGCAATGAGTAGATTTGAACGTATCGTGATGATGAGCTGTGAAGTGGTTTATTCGTTTTTATGGATTATAATGCGGATCCATATGAAAATATTCATTTTATATTGATTTCCTTACAAATATAACTGAGATTTATATTAAAGTAATTTGCAACATACCCCACTGTTTGTCTAAACATCATTTATTACATCGATTACATCGATACCATTTTTTTATAACTGAAGATTTCTTGCTACAAAAAAGTTGGAATTCAAAAGATTGTTGAAGACTAGTGCTGATAATAGTGATAATGCAGTTGATCTTAAGTGCTATCTCCTCCTTTAACTGTCTGCACTCTTTTTCAAATGATGTCGAAGCAGTATGAATGGCGTAGCAAATCCGCTTCCCATCCATAACGCCATGTAGAAAGCGAGGATGCGACGACTGGATATGTCAAAGGGCAGATTCTAGAATAGAAATAAAATATTGCATAACCACGTATTGCATTGCATATTTCCGTGATAAAACTTACTTTTCCAGGAACACCTCCTTCATCATGATGATCCCCGGCACGCCTAGCAGGTGTTGTGGTCAAGCTGCGTCGCTGTTGACCTCGGAAATTTCCTCCGAACCGTACAAGTCGACTAAACATCTAAAAAAATTAAATGTTGCTTTCTTTTAAATTATTAAAAGATTAAAAAGATGATCGAATCCTAACTAGCGGAACATCAAGATACTTATCATTAACCGAACCTTACCGTGATTCCGCTTTAGCAACAAATTCGTTTAGTTTGTTCTAACCTCGTCACCCGATTCCAAATCCTTGATTGATTGATTACTGAATGATTTTTGCCTCTTCCTCCACATCAACTGGAGAAAAAGAGAAACGAAAGCCAACACAAACACAATATGTTCGAATGAAATTATTGTGGAATGGCGTGAAGTATTGCCATGGTCATTCATCAGTTCCCGGTTTTCTCTGCAAGCGTGCACGACTTTCTCCTCCCGATAACAGAACTTGTTAATTACCAGCCGACCAAATTTTTTTATTAGAAAGCATCCGACCAGATGTCCGTAGCCGCATGTACACTTTAAAAATTTTCCCCTAGAATGTCATGATGTCACAAAACGATAGAGAAAATGGCTACTTTCCGATCTCGCATGAGGCTCCTGGAGCGTCTACAAGCATGGACCAAACAGTGATCACAGTGAATAACAACAATGACACGTCCAGCGCTGGTCAAACATGTAAAACGGACTCTGACGAGTCGAGCCATTCACCAAGACCATCGAATGACGTTGCTCTTCCTTTCGACCATATCGATGACGGGACACGGGGCCAGCTTCCACCAGACCCATATTTTGAGCCAACTTCTCATTTCGAGTATTTAAAGGAATACCCAATTCATCGATTTTCGAGGAAATGGAAGCGCCAAGAAGTCCAAGGCTTTTGCTGTCTAGCTATAGAAGTTGTAAGACATTTTTGTAATCACAAGTGACAAGCTGGAAAAAAATGTTGTGATCAGTTTATCTCTTTTTGAACGTGACTTGTCCCACTCAGATTTGCCTGACCATTTTAGCCGTGATGAGCTTGAACGCAGTAGGGTACTTTGAAGATGTCAAACAGGAAGGTCATCTTCCCCTCACGTTTAGCTGGAAAATTTTATGGGAGTTTTTCGGCAACACACTTTTGCCGAAAAAACTCATGGAATGTTTGTTTTCCAATATTGGAGGGCGAGTTATAATCAGAGAAGAAGAAAATTATGGACTTGACACACCAATGGCAATGGACTACGTGTTCCAAGACCCTTATGACTCTGACGCTCCGCTAAAGACGAAAAAAAGTATGACGGCCACTCAACTTGCTAGGTCACCGGATCGAAGTAGGTGCGAGTTCCAACAAGCCCGCTACTCTCTCAACTGGCTTATCAAGTTCTTCCTGATCACCAACTTCATGCCAGTTTTGAACCTTGTTTGTTCAACCTTGTTGTACGTCTCGTTGAGGATTCGAAGGCGGAAGGGAATGCAAGTATTGGTAATGGAACATTTTCTTGGAATAGTTTTCCAGAACTTTCGTATTTTAATTGGAGCAATGTTTTACGGAAATACAGCTCCTTCTGCCCTCGTTTTTCTGCTTCTTTGTAAGTATTTTTCAACAAATCCCCATCAGCTTCCAGTACAATTATCTGGACCAGACGCTATTAAAAGAAATGCACCAGACTTTAGGTAAACTATATTATTTCTTTGTCTGGAATATTATGGATTACATTCCCCCGGGAATATTATAACCTAATATTCCATCTCTTTTCTTCTCTAGCTCAAAGTAGTCCGCCCTTGTACATTGTACCCATATTGGATGAAACCCAAATTCACGTAATTCATAATTCAAAAAGTATTTGATTTTATTTTCGGTTTTTTTCTCAAAAACCGTGTGTTTCGTGATCCTATACAGCACCAATGCTGTGGAGTCGAAGCTCCAGAATCCTGGACATTTCTACCAGTCCTGGAGGGCCCGGTATATCCGCCAAGTTGCTGTAATTACACAGTAAGTAGTTGATAATATGAGAATTCAAGCTATTTTAACGCGGACGCAGTAAATTTCCAACACGAAGATTTTATGTCTAGGCTTGGAACTGCTCCAGCTTGGAGACCATTCGAAGAAAGCATGTCTGGTCGGTTGGTTGTTACCACGTGGAGCAAAC